>CAUOFW020007613.1:286670-327293 GCA_963454935.2 Ilex paraguariensis | reverse complement strand
AAAAAAAAAAAAATGTCATTGTCACAGCAGGCCAGAGGACCCAATAAATAAAAAATAGTAAATGACATCACATCTTATATATGTATGGAGTGGCTAATCTGACCTTGGATTGAAGTTTTAATACTTGAGCCAAAAAATTTCAATCCAAAATGAATTGGGACAATACGCTATGGGTTGGTTGACTCTTGGGATAGTAATCGCTATCTAAGTGGTGGTTATGACGAAAACAAAAATAGTTAAGCAAGTACTGAACTATGACAAAATACCATCTAAAGAAGGAAGGAAGGAAGCATGCGAACATTAAATGACATGCATATGTCACGGAGAGTTGCGTGACAAATACCAACACCATTTTCAATACATCATTGATTGACCAACAGAAGATGAGCCACACCTTTAGAACATGATTGCACATGGCATGGTGCCCTCGGTGTCCCAGAGTACTAAAGAGTAAAGACAATAATACTTATTTATTAATCGCTAGGTAGATAAATATTAATTAAGGAGTCAGTTGATGGACAAACCCAACCATGTGGTTACATCATCCTGCTGGAGGAGGAGGAGGCCACTGCACTGCAGTACTCTTAACATCCAAATGGGGCTGGCTTAGTACCCTCTACTTGTGTATGCCTGGTCAAATATTGGGGCAATCGAGATTGAGTGAGTTTTTATCCCCTATTATTAACACTTTTGAATATGTTTAACAACGCCAATTGATCCATCAAATTTTTAGAATATTTTTAAACTTGGAAGTATTATTCAAAAGAGCATGCGTGGAATAGAGGATTGAGGTCCTGTATTCAAAAGGGCTTGAGATGATATGGAGGGTTAGTTCCCCCAAAAAAACATGTTTGCTGCTATAAGAATTTTGTCTAATTACTGAATATTGTTGAACGTGGACATAGATATCATGTCTGAAACAATAAAAAAGGTACACAAAGGCATAATAAAAGTGCTTCATGTGTGTGTTAAAAGTGTAATACAAGTTAGCCATTAGCTTAATTATGTTTCACCCTTTTTCTTATATATATATATAGTACATGAAATGTTATCAGAGATTTGATAACCAAGTCATCCTATTCCTACTCATGTCATCTGTATGTATATATTACGCATGAGTTAGTTTGTCATCTTATCTTTGACATATCGCAAAGAAAAATTAATGTATATGAATGAATGCAAAAAACATGACAGTAATTAGAGTATACCAGCTGCAGACGAGAGATTAACTTGATGAGAAATGAAGGGACTTTACCAAAAGTAGCAGTGGAAAAGGTTGGGGTTCCGTCCACGAAGTTCAAGCTGCCGGAAACAATGGTCTTGTTGCTCCCGTCACCGTACATCATCACGTTCCACATAGACTTGTCCAAATTCACGTTCTCCACATACACACCAGCCTTCACATAAATGACTAACCTCTGGTTACTCTTCTTCGGCACCTTTGCCAACGCCTCTTTTATCGTCTTAAAATTTCCACTGCCATCCTCTGCCACTATCAACTGTGGCTTCGGGCTGGTCGCCTGAAGCAGCCTCCGATCGCCCGCCCCAACCCAATTCGGAAATCCTGAAATAATATCTGCCGTCCCCAACAACTTTCTGTGAATCGGGATATTGAAATCCGAAAGAATACCCAATATCTTGGCGACAATGGCCAAGCTGTTGCTTGCGAACTCGGTCGAGTTGTTCATTGGACCCTTCCATTCTTCCGGCAGGGTTGAATTCACTTCCTCAAGAGCGTCCAAGCACGTTTGTTGGTCAGTAATGGTTGTGCTTAGCCATGTCTTGAGGTCGTTAATCTTTGCCACCGACAGTATTTTCTGGCCGTCACTCACATTCATGTATGAGATCGAATCGCTGAGTCTATCTACGGCGTCGTCGAACGCAGTTTGACAAACGTCGAAAGCCGCCTTGAGTTTGGCATCATTCGTTTTATTCACCCATTCTTCCGACAATGTCGATAGCTCCGAGAGTGAGTTCAAGACTACTTGTAAAGAGATCTTGAAGAACTCTTCTGGGTCTGTAGTACTGTCGGACGTTTCGACCGTTTTTATGCTGTTGAAGCATGACTCTGGATATTGAGTCTGGCTACAGACAGCTTTGAGCGCCGCGGCTGGGGAGGTCGGAGTTGAAGGAACTTCATCGGATCCATTACGGTTTCGCTTGTGTAATACAGTTCCGACGACTGCACCGATGATTACTGCGACTAAAATGACCGAGGAGACTATGAGGATGATGAGACGTTTCCGGGTATTTCGCCGGAAACCTTGTTCTTCGATCTCGTTAACCTTGCCATAGCCCTTAAAGGACTTGATTGTATCCATTGCACTTTACAGGAACCTCTTCAGCTTTTGCCAAAGGTGTATATGCTTCCTTCCTTCCTTTCGCTTTTTGATGGGCTCTTGTTTGTGTGAATGAGAATGGGCGTGCGTTTTATTGAAAAAAGCTTTTGGGAGATGTGTCTATTTCTGATCAACGAATCTCTTTTTATACGAGTTTGGGTGTGTAAAGCTAATATCTTTCAACTTCTTCGATGCTTCTCAGTGAAGACATAATCATAATGTTTGTATCGCGTTATTTAATCAAACAGCATAATTAATTTCTTATCATAGTTAGGATGTAGGTAACATCATTTAATTAATTAATTAATTAATCCACCAATATGTTGTAATAACTTTCAATTACTGTTGAATTCTCAACTGTGTCCTTAAGGTTTTCTTTTTTTTCCTTTCTGTTAATTTTATTTTGACCAAACAAATAAAATCCTAAAACCCCATCTCAACTGAAACCCACCTTCACAATCGTAGCCTAAACTTCTGGTTTGATCTTTTAGAGTGAAGTGATCATAAGGACCAAACGCTGTCGGTCGGGAACTTAAAATTTCGCCTAATTGTTGGTCCTGGCTATGTAAGTAAGGACATTGTAATTGGCTCTTTTTGTGACAAAAAATGGGGTTTTCCATAATTTGGAAAGATAAAGGTTATTTGAGTATTTTCAGGTTTTGGTAGTGGCAGGACGTTGGGCAGTTTCACATAATAAAAGATACCAGGCCGACAAATGCCATCCAGCTGTAGTTTGCAAGATAGGAAGGAGGAGAGAACATTGAACAGTTCCTTCAGCGGTGGTATGTCACTTTCTTCTCAATCAGACGATGCCCCAAAGAGACGAGGGGATTTCACGCTGCCAGGCGTTTCAACTTCGTTTTTTTTGCCCAATTTCCGTCAAAATGACTTGTTCGTCATCAAATATATTAGACTTCCCTAGTATGATTTGATTGGATCTTATGGCATCTCGAAAGTAGGGCAAGTTAAGATTTATATTAGGCTGCGTGATTGGTGAATGATAACAAATTCAAAATGACCCAAGAAATCAAGAGGATTGCGATGCTTTGCAGTTCCTCCAATGCCATGCCTGCTAACTAAAAAACAATTTGTCCGTTTATTTTATGACCACTTTACGTGGATATCGGCCTTGATGACTAGAAATTTTAGCACCAATCATGGATTATCATGTGTTGCAGCGAGTCGAATCTCCACCAGGAAGCATAAGGACATTAGGATGTGGACATTGAGCAATTTTCAGTTGACCTTGTCAATTTTTGACATGCCTGCATCAAACTCAATGATGGAATAGAATGTATCAGTTTTGAGTTATAGACTAGACTGAGCTGGGTTGTGGTCAGACAGGTATAAAATCAAATGGGTTGTGCTCATTCTAGTGGGGTACGTTTCCTTACACTTGCCATGTGCGGGGTGCGGATGCGAAAGCTCAGGTCCGCGGGAATTGCGCCCGTAACATCTCCTCACGTCGTCCCCTTTATTTCCTTTTTCTCAGAATTAACTAATTAATGAGAATCTCCATTCCATTTGACTAATCCATCGCACAGCTGGCGGGACCGTGTCCGAATAGTGAAGCTTATTTCATTCTCATATTCATCTCTGTTATTTTATTCTTGTTTGTTTGTTTCTTGAGAGAGTTTACGGTACCGCCTGGTAAAAAATTTGGTACGGTATGGAAAAGGATATCACATTATAGGATAGAAAACCAACTTGAAATTGTCAGAGCCTGATATGTCAGGTAATTCAACTAGGAATCGGTATATTTAAGTCACACAGCACCTAGTTTGCTTATGGACGAGTAATGAAAAACTCTCAAACTTACACAATTGATTCCTACAACTAGTTGAAGTGGCCAGGAGGATGATTCTTTTAAAAAAATTAGGGGTGACAATTCTTTTTTAATAAAAGTGTAGAAATAATACATTTTATATTTTTTGTGTTTGATATGATAGATGAAAAATAAAAAATGACTAAATTTTTTTTTTTACTTACTAAAATTAGGGGTGACAATCAAATCGTGTCGTATCAAATTCGTTTTGAGTAATTACGGTTTTATATCGAACAATAGTCAAATTTAACTCAATTTATTTAATTAATTTTGTTGTCTCGAGTTACGAATTAATCTGTTTATTTTCGTGTCGTGTTCGTGTTGATCCACATAAATTTTGAATAAAAAATTTAAAGTTAATATTTTATTTTCGTTTAATTGAATCCATGTTAATATTTTTTCTATAAACTAAAAATTAACTTAAATAAATATAATAATAATAATAAGTAAAAATATTTTTTTTATATAATAATTATGTCAGTACTTAATAAATAGTTACAAATAATTAACATTGTATGTCTATAATACTAGTTAAACATGTTAGTTTCGTGTCAATTTCGTGCTATCATACAAACGAAAAAATAGAAAAAATGTTTATTTTTAAATAAACGGATAGATGGTGTCAATTTTAAATTTGACGGGTTGAACTGAATATGAGTCTTTTATATTTCTTGTTCGCGTGTTAAGTCATTTTTAAATTCATGTCGAGTTATAATCAAGTTTGTGTCATAAAATTTATATCGAATTCGAGTAATGTCATCGTGTTGAGTCGAAAATTTTCACTCTTAGCAAAAATAAAAAAAATATTTTTTTTAATTTAAAATTTTAATTTTAATTTTTAAAATTTTTTAAAAAGTATATATAAAAATACATATTTTATCATTACAAATAATTAATATATACATAATATATGTATATATCTAATGATGCCTAAAATAAATCCCAAGTGTTAACTCAGAAGTTCAGCTCAGACCGGGAGGTCAGCCATATTAACTAAGGTCAGAAGGCAAGGACTGAATGTCTTTCGAGGCAAGGCAACAACTGGATAACCAAGAGAGGTTCTTAAAGTGTTAAGAAGCTATAATCAAGGCACCTAATCTCAACCAACCAAGATCTTCTCCTAGAATTAAGGAGAACTCCATGAAATAAGGGTAAGAATCTCGGCCAAGATCCCACTGAATAAAAAATAGTCCTATAAATACTATGTAACGCCTCCAAGGAGGAGAGAGAACTCTAGAGGCAAAAACAAGTCGTTGTACTTTTGCAATCATCATTATTGAAAGACAAGGAGCAAGAGTCTCCATTAAAGAGTGAATTAATAGAGATCATATTCATTATAAATACAACAAGCATCCTTACAATACAAAATGATCCAAATAAGCATCCTCCAAGCATCCTTACAAGTTGAATTCCCCATTCATGAAAAATGGTTCAGCATCATTTAAAGAATACACATGTATTGAATTAGTCGGAGTACCCTACAATAATGAGATTATTTCAAAGAAATAAACTTGATACATCTGTCAAACAATAAAATTAACAATAAGATAACATATCATAACACTTTGTACACTATTTGAAGCTTGAGAAGACATCGAATAACCATATGCCAATGTACACGGGGTGATTAAAACCTTGTAACTGGGATAAAAAAATAATGTTTAGTCAAATATAAAGTGAATAAAAATATACAATATGTGATGGTTGTGAAGCTCTTTTTTTTTTTTTCTTTGTTGCTTTCTCATGCCAAAATTTTAGTTAACCCCAACTCTTGTAACCACCTTCTTTTCTTTTTAAACCTTTAACTTGGAGAAGGCTTGAGTCAACATTTTCTATTAGACTTGGGTCAACATTTTTATGGATTGAATCATTGCCACCATCACCAATTGATGCATACATACTATCCACTTCTTTGAACAATTCCTCAACACCATGTGACACCAATTGATATGCAAGTTGAAGACCAAAGCATCGAGCAACTAGTTGTACCATTCTAGGACAACGTTGCCTATAACGTGCCGCCACCATTAACTTGAGATTCTCTTCATTTGACATTAAAATGGGGGTTGTCCTAGAACTCTTTTTTGCATCTCGTCTCCATCTCTTACATATGTATTGCTCAGAAATTTGTTTAATATTCATCATGTTCAAGACTTTAAGTGCATGACCACATAATATTCCCTCCATTTCAAACTTCCGACAACTGCAATTGACTATCTCCTCCTTAGCCTTAACCAATACCAAATACTATCTATGTTCATCATATAATCGAATCACAAATTGATGCCACCCATCCAACACATCACATGGTGTCGCAATAGCACACTGAAAGATATCATACTCCTCTTGGAACAGGTTAAACATAGTAGGAGTGTACACTTGCCCTGCTTGCACTAATATTGGAGCTCTTTTTAACTTCAATCTAGGTAATTTTTGCCTAGTTTGGTATTCTAAGTCTGATTCCTTATACCGCTTATCATTCACAATTCTTTCAAAATGTACAAAGAACTGAACAATGTCGTGGTCTGACTTTAAGTACTTCCGTAAGACTGCATTCAAGCTCTCACTCAATTGAGTGCTTCTCATTCCTGCAATAAAAGTCCTCTTCATATAAACATGCTCCCATTTTTCTCGCAATGCCCAAGTGGCTTTCATCCACATATTATCATGCAAATCACATATTATCATGCAAACTATACTCCGCAAGCAATGATTTTCAAGCCTCAAATAATTCATGTTCTTCCTCATATCCATACACATACTCTTTAAATTGAGCAGGAAATTGAGAACCATCCTTATATATGATCCCCAAATGTTTCAACGCATTTTTGGCAAAGATGCCAAGTACATAGCCCATGGTATGTCTCTGGCATAACTATAGAATAACCTTAGTCATCACTTGATCTTGGTCAGTGATGATGGTAATAGGATATTTCTCAGACATAGCTTGTAGGAATGTCTCAAACAACTACTGAGATAATGTTGTCGTTTCATCATACAATAAATGCAGCTCCAAATAAGACTGTCTTCCTAAAATGATTGAAACCAGTAAAACAAGCAAATAGTCGATACTTCTTGTTCGTTCTGAAAGTAGTGTCAAATGAGATAACATCTCCAAAGTTGCTATAGTCAATAATCATCACTGAATCGGCCCAAAAAATATTAGTAATATGCTCCTCCGCATCCATTTGCACTTCATAATAGAATGATAGATTTTTCACTGCTTCCATTTGAAAATACTTCAACAAACTACTCGTCTCACCATACTTCAAGTCTCGTTGCCTCCTTTCAACGAGGTAATTCTTTTGGTCAAGACGAGTAAAACCAAGACTTTCATTTCCTCCAGACTGAGTACTTAAAAGATCATAAGAAGCCTTAAGCGATAATCCAGAATCCGTTGCTATATCAATATTAATGCTTTGGGCTTTGGTAACCTTTTGTTGGGATAATATCATATGCATACATTCAGCAATGTGCAAATGATGGTTGTAATTGTCGTCCCACTTCGTCACAACAAATTTACCAATTTCTCTATTAAGAGATATGCACATATGAGCTTCACAATTTGTTCTTGTCTCTGCTCGAGGCTTCCTTATTTGGTACTTTCTTTTATCACGACTCCTTTGACCTTGTTTACAACAAACATATTTTTTGTAAATTACAATACTATCTTTCAAACTTTTATTCTGAAAATCTTTTCTCACACTAAATCTCACAAGACCCTCCATAACTATTGTAAAACGCATAAGTATCTTCCTCCGCATCAAATTACATACCAATATGAGTTATATTCTTAGTCGCATTAACTCCAAAATCATCCATCATAGTATCTTACAAGAAGAATTTTGTAAGGCATTTGGTTCAATATGTTCAAAAATTTTCCCTCTAATTTTCCTAAGAAAACATGGTAAGAAAGTGGAGGAATTTGGATGACATATAATAGCGAAAATTAAATTAACTCACCTCAAGATCTTTGAGTTCGAAATACGCCTGCCAGCAGCTATAAGAAGCGTCTCCTTCAAGCGTTGAACAGTAATCTGAACATTATCAGTACACCAAAACTACAAATTAATAACTCAATACACAAATTATACTCTCAAATTAATCGAGCATAAAACAGAAAATACGGAGAAGATCGCATTATAGAAAATCTAAACTTTATAAAAAAATTTATCAAATAAAAAACATCAAATTCCTGATTATACACACACACAGATATATATATACACGAAAGTTATGGATCGGAGCACATGCTATATATATACACACGAAAGTATGTATACATGCATAGTAATATAGAAAGGTATATGCTTTTGAGCTAGCAGCACATTTAGCAAAACAATTAATTTATAAAAACAAACCTCATATTAAACTTATCGACTTGGAGTTATAAGATTCTTTCCAGCCCCCCGATTTGGTTATTTCTTTTTGGATCTTGAATACAATAACAAACAAGACTAGACTAGTTTGAGGTTGATGGTAAACCTAACTCCAGTTGGTAATTTAGCAGGTAAATGAAACATAAATTATTTTTTCAGCTTATATTATCATTGGTACCAATGGGTCTTTGGTCCAATGATACTCCTTGTCTTGTAAAGGTTTTGCCTTGTTAAGGTCAATGGTTCAAGTCCTCCTTCCCCTCCCCCCAAAAAAAAAATGTTTAAAAAAAAAAGTTATATTATCATTGGTAAAAAGGCTGCTAAAGATTTAAATTATTAGAAAAGAACCCACTTTATACCTGAAACCAGTGGAGTTTGATGAAGAAGAAGCGGGAGAAAATAACCTACTTTGTATGTGGAACCAATGGAATTTGATGAAGAAGAAACGGGAGAACCAGTGACCTTGACGAAGAAGAAGCGGGAGAAAGAAAAGGGAGACAGGCGAAGTTGGTTTTACCTGGACCAAAATGACGTCATTTTGATAAAGCAGAATAAAAGAAAAATTTCCAAAATAAAGTGAAACGGCACCGTTTTATTTAACCGCATGGCATGCGGTTTTTCACTTACCGCAGAGGCTCTGCTCCCGCACGACTGCACCCTGCCTTTCTCAACCGACTTACAAATCCTCGACGATCGTCACGGCCGCCATTCTCCGTGCTCAGAGGACACAAAACCGGAAGCGAAACCAATCGGAACGCAATAAGCTGGTTGCAACACTCAGGCCAATAGCTCCTTACGGTCCTTGTCCTCTCTCTCTCTATCTCTCAAGTCTCAGCCATTTGTAAGCACCACTGCACAAGGTGTGAATATTCTCAATTTATGCACTGTCGTAATTGATTCGTTTTTACTTCTCATTCTATGTACTCTCGTAATTGAATCTTTATTACATACTGTAACGAGGATAGACGACAACTGAGTTTTCCAGCTAGCCATATAAATTTATAAAACTAACAGAGGACCCACCCGTGCTTTGGACCCTCCCTGATTCTTCTGCATTTCTCATAACATTGAATAAAATGTGGTGTTGTCAAAAAACAAATAAAAATTCCCAACTATTCTCTGCCCCCAATTGATTTTAATCACAACATTTTGCAGCTGTGTGTGTGTGTGTGTGATTCTCCTTCTTGTTGTGTTACCCTTTCTGTTGGCAATTTGTTGTGATCAATTTGTGAGTCCAATATCCGAAGCATATCGTGAATTTGAGTTACTTCTCCTACCTTACTACGTACTTCATAGCACCATTTTACACACACATAAAGTCATAACTATCTCATAAAGATCCGCAGGACAGACTTTGATAACTGAATTGTTACCTGTTTGTTTGACTTGAGATAGTCGAGCTATAGGATAATGCACTTAAGCTTTTGAAATCCCCATATCTATTCTTTTTGAAGTCACCATATGTGTAATATGACGTGGGTAGTCGTGCCTGCCTTTCGTTTTGTTATTGCGGAAAGCGAGAATGATGAATTCATTGAGGTTCCATATTTTTATGCATCATTTATTGACTGAATGCTTGTGACATCATCTATGAATAGAATGTCTCTCACTAGTTTGATTTATTTAAGGAAGTGCTGTTAAATTTGTTTTGTCCCTTCTCAATGCATATGAAGCTGATCTTTTGGCCACTAGGAACAGATCTTATATGCAAATTGTGATCCAGTACACCGAGAATCTCTGTTTTCAACTTTTCTGTATTTTGGACTGAGAATATTTTGCTCTGGTTTTGTAACAAGGAATGATTTTGTTGTCCACATTGCTTGAGCTTATCTGTTGATTAGTTAAACATAAGGAGTCATGGTATAACAGGTCATTATTTTGCGTGCAAATATTTTCTTGTTATGGTCCGAATCATCCAGATTCCGTGCTCCCTAGTATGAAATATCTTTTATCTCCTTCTCTTTCTGTAGCAAAACCTTGGCCCCGTAGCTGAAGCACTTTGGTTGACATAGACACAAAAGTCATCATGTCTTGACATGTTCACTCTAGCCCATGCGACACATGCCCTTATGGACATGCAGAAGAAACTGTCAATACATTAAATTTGATACTGAGCTTGCTTGTTCAATTTGCCTTTAATAGTCCATTGCTTTGGTTAATCTTTGTTGGTGCTTTCTTTGGCTATTCTATAACAGATTTGCTGAACAACCTGATCAGTGGAAGTCTAGACAAGCATCAAAAGAATCTGCTGACATATATTTCTATACTGAATTTGGATCAACGGTATCCAAATCGCCTAAGAATGATGGCTTTCTTGCAGATGTTCATCATCGCACATCACAGCCAGAAAGTTAAAAGAGATGAGAAAAGATATTGGTGATAGCCTGGCTTATGTTGCTGCCATTTCTTCGGGTTCCTGATTTCTCGCTCGTAAGAGTTCAAGCCATTTGAGTACATCAGGCATCAAGTGGCCCTGAGAAAGAGCAGGAAAGCACAGTGAGAAATTCACCAAACATGCCACGAAGGACGATATTTCCAAAGCAAAATTAGAAAGTGGAAAAAAACAAAAAAAGGATGATGCTGGACTGAGAAACCTGTGGAGAACGGAACCACTGAAATTCTTTTGCCACTGGAAACCTTCCAAATCTGTGGACAAGAAAGAGAAGAAACGATACAGGAAAGATGATTTGCAATATCTTTACAAAAGATGATGAACTATAAGATGTACATGTTATTCTTGCACCAACAGTCGTAAACACTACTTTGCCATAGCAAACTGTGTTGGTATTAAATCAAAGAATTGCTTTGGGGGTATTGTTCTATGGTGTTCGCTTCTTCCTTCAGCCATCTTAGGGAGGTTTGGACCTGGCACACAAGAACATGGTATCTGAATGAAAGCTGCTTTTGGTGGAAAGGCTTGAAATTTCGGGAGTTAGAAGTTACTTGTTCTGTGTGGGATTCGATCTGCTGGTAGGTATCTTCCGAAAGCTTGAGTCCACCTCTGCTTAAATGGATCCTTTTTGTCTGTTTGCAAGTCTTCGAGAGATTGTGGAGAGGAAACCATGCTTGAGTCAGAGGAAGGATGTGCTTTTGTCAAGAGGAGATGAGTCGCATGAACTTCATAGCCTGGCTTATGTTGCTGCCATTTCTTCCATTAGGGGAGGAAAATCAAATCAATAAAAGAGCCAGAAGAAAAACAGCCAGTGCTCTGAAGTGTGACTCCATGATCACAGTACAGACCGGAAATATGTGCTGCTATCCAAGTGAAGCTATGGATTTCAAGCTATGAATGAAGATGCAGCTGTGAGTCACTCTTGATTTATTTGATGCGTTTTCTAGTTTTCTGATCACGAGAATGTCATGTTTTAGTAAGTATACATGGGCCAACTTCATAGGATACGGGTCAGTGGATAATAATTTTGTATATATGATACCAATTTTTATTTTTTTTGTCTATTATAAGATAAGATTTGCAGCCTTAATGGATCAGCCCATTGATTGAGTGGAATTAAATTGGTTGGATCAGGAAGAGGAGACTGGAATCCCAATTAAAAGATGTCTGATCACTTGGAGGCCATGTAACAAACCAGTGTTGCTTATGGGCATCAACTGCCCCGCTCAAACCACAGCTGACCTCCAAACAGTCAATGCAAGTGTTCATCAGTCTCTTAACTCTTGTCTGGTCCTTCTGAATATGTTTTTTCTCCAATTCATATCAAAGTTCTAAACACCATACTTTCCTGAACAAGAAATCTGTTGCCTAATAGNAATCTCTTAACTCTTGTCTGGTCCTTCTGAATATGTTTTTTCTCCAATACATATCAAAGTTCTAAACACCATACTTTCCTGAACAAGAAATCTGTTGCCTAATAGAGAATATCCATTGCGTGGGACTTAAAAAAAAAAGGGAGTAAACTAATCAATCAAGTTCATCTCGAATCTCAAGCAATCCTCATCAGCACTATCATCATCAGTTGTATTTTAATGTAAACTATCTCAACCCCTGATGAGCTTAGTTGCGTTTGTTTTTAGTTTTTCCAACCCTCAGTAGGGTAGATCAACAAGTTAGGGAACTCGTGGTGGAACAATTTGTTAGAAATATGAATCCAAAAGATAAAGTGAACGGCAAAGTNTCGTTTTTAGTTTTTCCAACCCTCAGTAGGGTAGATCAACAAGTTAGGGAACTTGTGGTGGAACAATTTGTTAGAAATATGAATCCAAAAGATAAAGTGAACGGCAAAGTGACTAAAGTTGCTCTCTTTAGACAATTTGCATCTCTTTAGGGAAAAAACACAATAAAAAAGTTATTTCTTCTGTTGGTTCCACCCTTACACACGTGAGAGCATTAAAATCTCACTTAACTCAAAGTCTAGATAGAATTAGCATATATATATTTTCGAATATTTTTAAAAATTTAGTCAATATGAAATTAAATTTTTCACATAAAATACTGCGTTTATTAAAATACTCTAACACAACTTGAATCCACATAACCAAGATTACAAAACAAGTTTAGGGAAACCTATAATTTTGCACAATTGTAATTTTGCTCTACAACAAATGAACTAACATTGAACAAAAGTAGGTAAACTTTTGCAATTACTCTTCTGTAAGAGAAAATGGATTGCTCCACAATCTCAAACAGAGAAGCCTCCTGTGTGTTTATACAACATATTCAATTTCACCTAGTTCAAGAAATTTGTTTCATCAACATAGAAACAAGCCTCTAGTGATATGATATCAGGCGTCAAATCTCTGCCCATGTGATGAATTAAAGAAGTTGAAAAAATAAATGGACCACCACCAACTCCCGACCATCTGCTATCTGCAGCTGATTGGAATGCTGAATCCGGAACCATAATTTTGAACCCATGATTTCATGGAAGTGCCGTGCCATCTCCTCTATTGCCACTTCCCAGATTATTATGGCATATAATAGGATAGGATACTAATTTTGGTCTCTGCTCCCTTGTTCCACATCAACATTACTGGTGCTACGAGGACTGACCATCCTTCTGTCCCTGCTCAAAAGTCTCTTCAATGACCTTAATCTTGTTGTCATCGGCGACTTTGGTTCTTCCTCCTCATTAATATGCCTCGGAATATCAATAACCAACGTTCCATCTGGCTTATTGCTAGTCGATGCAGATGACGACGATGAAGAACTTGGTTGAGAAGAATTACCATCACCACCTAGGTGTTCCTGTTCCAAACATGTATCCAAAGTGCTGACCTGGGTTTCATCTCCCCAAAACAACACATTTGTTGGGAAATTCGGGGACTCGTTTGGTGCCTGTGTTATTATTGTCTCCCGATTGGATTCCGGAGTAGAGGATTTCGAAGATGATTGGTTAGAAATCGGGTTTCGACAAATTGGGCAAGTAGAATGAGACTGAAACCACATATCTATGCAATCCACATGGAACCCATGATTACATTTTGGTAAAAGCCGAGCCTTTTCGCCCTCTGAGACCTCACAAAGACAAACGGCGCATTCCAACCCGTCTTTGAAATCTTTGGGAGTGAATGAAACTACGGGTATGGATTCAAGAACCGAGGGATCGAGGCCACGGCGGAGTCCGGTGACTGCATATAAATCTTGCTGGCCAGGGGCAAACTCGAAGCGGCGCCGCCGTCTAGTGCGGCCGGTGGCGGCAGCGTCTTCTTCTCGGCGGTACCAGGACCATCTGGCGTATAGGTGCAGAAAGAAGACAAAAGCAACCACGAGGAAGAGGACTATTATGGACGCCAGCATGATCTTGCCTGTTAGCTGGAGCATAGGCGAGTCATTATTTAATTTCTGACTACCCTCACCTGAATCTCCCATGTTTCAGCTGAACTTGGTAGTCCGATCTGATTCTGATGATGTAACTTACGGTGAAGGAAAATATGTGCAATCCCAAGCAATTAAGCTCTCAGTATTTTCTCGGAATTCCAAGAAAACAAACCTTGAGATTTGAAGCAAAACCCAGATTATATGTTCTTGTACAAACTGGGAATTCTGCAGTGCTCAGCAAATTCAAGTTGGGGGCGGGGTTTATGGGGTTGGAGGGAGAGAGAATTTGAGGAGGAGGAGGAGGAGGAAGAGAAGATGAAGTAGGATTTTGAATTCTAAACAATGGAAAATGGTTGGGGCTTTGGGATTGGACTTATGATTATTTAGGAAAATTCCAATTAGGGGTCTACTTCCTAATGAAACTTGAAAGCTAGACCAAACTCGTAGACCAGATCAAATGAGAGAGGAGAGGAGAGGAGAGGAGAGGAGTCGCATTCAGTACTTATGGAAGTCAATGAAAGACTTATCAACGGCGGCTCTGTTGCTTGGCCAAAGACGGAGAAGATTTCAAAGCCCATACCCTTTCCTCCTTCTTTCCTTNGTCTCATTCAGTACTTACGGAAGTCAATGAAAGACTTATCAACGGCGGCTCTGTCGCTTGGCCAAAGACGGAGAAGATTTCAAAGCCCATACCCTTTCCCCGTTCTTTCCTTTTCTTTGACCGGCACTATGGCCATCACGGACTAAAAATCCACCCTTGGACTTCTCTTTCTCTCACAACCGTATCAATTTGAATAGAGAGAAAGAAGACTGTGATTGTGATTGTAGTATTATTATTCTTTTCTTCATTGTTTCTTCTGGGCATGGCATATCCCAGGATTCACTTGTCAAATTGAAATTTCATCAAGCTTGATCCAATTGAGGCGAATCTTGATTTGATTATTCTATCTATGTCATTTGAGGAAATTGCTCTATACACCGGTTATATTGAAACCATTATGAAAGTAATTTGGATTAANAGAGAAGACTGTTATTGTGATTGTTATCAATTTGAATATTATTATTCTTTTCTTCATTGTTTCTTCTGGGCATGGCATATCCCAGGATTCACTTGTCAAATTGAAATTTCATCAAGCTTGATCCAATTGAGGCGAATCTTGATTTGATTATTCTATCTATGTCATTTGAGGAAATTGCTCTATACACCGGTTATATTGAAACCATTATGAAAGTAATTNACTTGTCAAATTGAAATTTCATCAAGCTTGATCCAATTGAGGCGAATCTTGATTTGATTATTCTATCTATGTCATTTGAGGAAATTGCTCTATACACCGGTTATATTGAAACCATTATGAAAGTAATTTGGATTAACTTAGAAAATTGTCTTCGATTATGGGTCAATTTTTGTCAAAGAAAGTCAATAATATATAATTTCTTTTGATCCCTATGTGGTTGGGTGGGTGGGTAATTTCTCCTCTGGTATAAATAAATCGGTTAAGTTATGATAGTTGATTGTTAATTAGAATAGTGATTTACAAATGTATATAAAAAAGTATATATAGTTGTTGACCAATGTATATAGAGTCGTTTACCAAGAATGAACCTCAAAACTTTGTATAACAACTCCAATCTCTTGATTCTTGTGTCAAAAGTAGTAAGTAGGCCAAACTAAATTACATATTAAAATTAAAATTAAATGATTTAGACAAGATTATCTAAGTGGATCATTTCATTTGAATTTCAAAAGTAATTTTCATGCAGTATTACTTCAAAATTGTTGTAGATTCAAAATGGATTGTCCGTTGTGCCCCCACAAACTATTTTTTGCTCCAATGCATCCCAACAACAAGCCTACAAATTTATCTATTAAAATAGATAGAATATTTTTTGGGCTTAAAAATCTATCTAATAAAATAACTAGCAATAAAATTTAATTTTTTTGGACACTCGAATTTTATGTTACATCGAACCTTCTCCCACAAAACATTTTTAAAGTATGATGTGACATATTTTCTACCATTGAATATTAATGAGACTCACTAAAAATTCTGGTACATTACTTGAGATGAAAATTTTGATAAACATAAGTAAATGTGGCAATTTTAACTAATTACCCATTAATTCGCTCATAAATTAATGGATTGGGTACCTATATTNCCTTTTAGCATAAGAGTGCTGCTCATTAGACTCTCTCCAAACAATATCTGCACTAATGAGTAATGAGGATGTTAAAAAGTGGCAAAAAATGATTTCACTTCCCATAATATTTATCTCTTCGGCCGGTGAAAACAACCATCCACCAACCACTCTCTGTTTTACCATCATTTCCTAACGAATTCTCCTCGCCTCGTTCCCCTTGGTAAAGCAAACACTACCCTCACGAGTCATTTCAAAGAACATGCTAATTTCAGAGGGAGTTGTGATCATCTTTGATTTGTTAAGCATATATAACACAAACAAAATTCGAATCACGGTTTTGTGGCGAAATGATGATGTAATTTTTCCATTGCTGTTTAACTACTAATAGGGTGCAACTTGGGTGGGTTGGGTGAGTTGAGGGGTTAATCATAATTCAATCCTAAGTATATAATCTTCAATCATAATCCTAATCTTAACCCTAACCCGACTTCAATCCGAGGTACTCAACTCAAGTACTGTCTAAGTTAAATTCGGGCGGATTTGAGTTGAATTCGGGTTATGCCCAAGTTATTAAATCGGGTTCACTTTTGGGTTAAATTCGAGTTCAATTTTGGTAGTAACTTATTCAATTAATACAAAGAAATTGAACCAGAGAAAGAAGTAAAAATCCAAACAAAAAAAATGCAAATCCAGAGTGGAGGTCTTCTTCTTCAGATTTGCCACAATAACCACCGCCATTACCACCACAACCACTGCCGATCGCCACCACATCCACAAACATTTCTCATACAGCCACCACACCACAGTTACCAGATTTGACCATCGTTGTGGTCTTTGACATCATAGCCACCAAATCTAAGATGCATCGTTGTGGTCTTTAGCACATAAAAGGAGTGAGAGGGAGGCCGGGAGAGGGATCAAGAAAGGCTGAGAGATGGAGAGGGTTGAGAACGAGAGAGAGAGAAAATGAAAAGGCACTGTGCTTTGAGAGGTAGATATGAGAGTGAGAGTGAGAAAGATTGAGACAGAGTAAGGGTCCTGAGGGAGGCGCAAACTTGAGATTAACCTTAGGATAAAATTATATTTATATAATATTAATTTGGGTTGAACCTGATTATGAAATCAGGTTGATCCCGATTTTAATATTTAAGTTCAACCCATGAACCCGATGCCTCAACCTGAGGCCTACCCAAATTGAATTCGGGTTGAGTTTTTTGATCCAAACCCAACTTAAGTATTAAAACCCTAGCCCAAGTCCTATTTTTTTCAGGTTAAAATCGGGTTAGCCTGCCAAAATTGCACCCCTATCTACTAAATGTAAAACTAATGNTTGAATTCGGGTTGAGTTTTTTGATCCAAACCCAACTTAAGTATTAAAACCCTAGCCCAAGTCCTATTTTTTTCAGGTTAAAATCGGGTTAGCCTGCCAAAATTGCACCCCTATCTACTAAATGTAAAACTAATGTCCTACATTTTTCTATTTATATATATGTTAGTTGTATTTTCGAATTGTGGGGGCGTGCCAAAGTTTGAATAGATTTAATATTTAAACACGTACGACCTTACTTATTCGAACTGGCGTGGAGTTATAAAATCGTGATTATTCAGACAATTGTAGCGAGACATAAAATTATTTCTAATTTCTTTTCTATGCTTTATGGTTCAAAAACTTTAAATAATTTTCCAAATAAAATCGTAAGGATCTACATTGTAGCGAAAACAACAAGAATGCAAAGTAGTGGGTAAACTAAATTCAAATCTGAAAAATGAAACAGATACTGAACTTAGCATTAAATGAAAACAGTAAAAGATCACCAGAGTGATAATTATAGGAAAAGCAAAATTGCTTGAAAACAAGTAACAAATATAAGATAGGCTGGCTCTATAAAGAGTTTGTGTGTTTGATCATGAGATCTCTCCTTAGTGGCCTAGCCTATGCCATTTATAAAGATGATTTTCAAATGTTGATCCATTTTTTCCAACCATTATTGTGATCTTAGACTTGTCCTTGGAGATACGTGAATGTGCGTTGAATCGTCTCCAAATGATGGTTCATGATGTCACGTTTCTTCGTTTTTTGGGATTCTAAGAGTTCTACTTAGGAGTGTCCATGGGCTAGGCCGCAAATTTTTTTTTCAAGCGGGGCCTGTATAGTGTAGGCCTAAGTCCTTATCCAAGTGAGTTATTGGGCAATGCGAGGCCAGACTTTGGGTAGGGGTAGGCTACTCGCAGCCTAACCCGCGAGTCTATTGGGCAGGCTTTCTGAACAGGTCTGCTCGCCGGTCTTTTTATATACAATTTCATTTAAAAATAATGAATATTTTTGCAACTTAATATTTGTGTAAATTATATTTTTGAATCAAAATAGATAAAAATAAATAATGAATAAATTTATTTTTAATTAGGGGATGAACTACATCTAATATAGAATGAATATATTTCAACTAAGTTGACATCTACTCACTTATTTATCATTTGCATTACTCTATCCTTTATAACTATAACTTTTTTTTAAAGTAAGGGTGGGTGGGCTATGTGGGCGGGTTGGGCTTGACAGACAGGCTCTTGGGCCACGCTTCGGGTTGGGTAATGGGTTTAAGGGCAAACTCAAGCTCTCTTTCTAAGGTTATTGAGTTTGGGTTCGGGCTTGAGCGAGCCAACTATCGGATCTATTGGATTTCGGGCCTATTTTTTTTCAGGTCGAGTAATAGGACCCGTGAGTAAACCGACCTATGGACACCCCTAGTCCTACTCTTCTAACAATTTTATCAGTCGTGGTCTCTCACAGACTCCCTTGTGACCATCAGATTCTTTCTACGTGTCACCATTTGATCTTGTTTTTTTTGGATGTAAACAATATGGTGGGTCATTACCATCGTATTATTTTTGTCAACTGAAAATATATAAATTTTTACTACTAAAAGCATCTCCAAGAGAGATGTCAAATTCTGGTTGAACAACTTCAACATCTCTTTTTGACATCCCCTTCTCCTCCGATGATTATGTCAAATGCTGGCTGTGATATGTTAAATGTTGATTGTGTTGACCAAATTTTGGCATGCTACAAAATTTGGCATATTGCCAAATATATCATCTTCCATATCAAATTCTAGTATATCTCAACTTCCTACTTATACATCACATAAATATGGCATATAATATTTGACATATTGGTTAGAGTGATATGAAGATGTCAAATATTAGATAAAAAATTGCCACATAAAACTTCAAATTTAAATTTAACATATAACATTTGACATCTTTCTTCGAGATGCTGAAACCAAATATAAGTATTCAAACCCATCAAATGCCGTTATAACAATATTATTATTGAAATTTAATTAGGGAATCTATTTTCAAGGTTCAATGCAAAGAGACCATTGACTAGCAATAGGTTCCAATATTGAATAAGTCCGCAATTAATCCAATAGATAAAATACATTAAGTTATCAAATTACATCATCCAATTAAATAAAAGTAACATTACTGAATATTTGTCATAATTTATATATTATATTGAATATATTGATACTGACACCACTTGGCAACCCTTACATTAAAGGATTTGACTACAATATCATCAGAAATTTCAGTACCGTTCTAAAATTTACTATTTCAAATATGTTTTTATAATTTTTGTGATTGATTTATTATTTTTATGAGTATTTTTTTCACTGTTATAATATCTATATTTGTCATTTTTTTTCGATATAATAAAATTAATCACTTTTGTTGATAATTTATCACTTTTGTGAGTGTTTTGATCACTTTGTGCGTATTTTTATTATTATTATAATAATTATTTTTATAATTTTTTTCTTTGAATACCGCAATCATAATAAAAGTACCTATAAATATAATAAATTTGGGTATAAGAACAAAATTTTATTTTTGGGTACCCCACTCAAGTCCTACATTAAATATTTACTACGGAAATAGAGCCAAAAGTAAAGGGGCTGCTGCTCCAAGTGATTTTCAGACAAAAATTGAAGAATTACGAATGATTTAGCCTGCTCAACTTAAATGGCATGCTGTTTAGAACCAAAACGATGCAGCTTTGACTAATGGATCACTCAATCACTGCTCCACATCAGAAAAAAAAAATAATAATATTGGTCGTATATTGCTTGTTTATTGTAATGTCAGAGAAACGATCGAAGATGATTTTTTGTTGTACACACACATATTACAGCAGAATAAAAGATACGATGATGATGCTTTTCATAGTTGCAAACATTAAATACTAGCTTAAAGAATGAAATCATGTATGATTCTTTCCTAATTTCTTAATCTTTTCAGAGAGAGAGAGANAGTTGCAAACATTAAATACTAGCTTAAAGAATGAAATCATGTATGATTCTTTCCTAATTTCTTAATCTTTTCAGAGAGAGAGAGAGAGGATCAATTCTATGAATTAGGCAGGTATTGGCAATGCTCACACACAGCAGACATGAGGCCAGGGTTAGGTGGCTTAGCCAGCCATTTAAACATGTTCTCAAAGAGAGAGAAAGGATAACAAAGGAGACCATTAATAGAAGAGTAATGGTGCTGTTGAAGAGGACGTGGAGGTACTGATGTTTTTGGGATGGTACTTCTGCAGAGAGGGCATGTCGAGTGGGTTTCCAACCAAGTGTCAATACAATGGACATGGAACTTGTGGTTGCACTGGGGAAGCAACCGGTATCTGTCACCGGAACAGACTTGGCATAGACAAACAACACAGTACCTGACTTCTTCAAGCCCATCTTCCTCTTTTATAGTTTCTTCCCCCACCATCGTCGTCTCCACCGTGTCATGGTATTGGTGGTGGCTGTTGAATTGCAAGAGTGCAGGCGACCGTAAGGACTTGGCAAATTCATGAAGCAAAGACACAACAGGCAAGGCGGCGAAGACAAGGACGACGCTCATGTTGGCGACTCAAATTGTTGGTTTCTTCTCCGATGGAAATCTGTTATCTACTGCTTTCTTTAGATACTGCTAGGGAGGTTACCACCACTAACTGTATTATTACTTCTTGATATTAATTTGATGCTTCTCTCTCTCTAATCTCTCTCTGTCTCTCGCTCACACACACACACTGTACAGATATATAGTGGGTGAGTGAGCAATATTATCTATGTCTTTGAAAAAGGGGCGACCGGACAATTAAGCTATACTTTTCAGCATGCTGGAGAGTGGCTGGTCAATTCTGGTGGTCGATCGATTTGGCCCATATTGACACGTACGATTTCTTCAGCTGGGTGGGTGGCTTAATGCTTATCTATTCTTCTACATATCATTCAAAGTTCAAACCAGTGCCTCGGAATTCCGTGTCAACTACGTTGTAGCCGGAGCCATGTAGTATTAATTACTCTTTTAATATCCTCTTCTCTTCGTTGCTAGTACTGGAGTGGTGACTTATTACAAACTGTCAAAAACAAAACATGGAATAAACGTGACTATCAAGTACTATCAATCATCCTTTCTTATTCACTTAATCGACTTTAACTCCAAGTTGAGTTCTATCTCTTACGTGCACCACACCCCATCTCTTCCCACGACTGTTACATTAAAAATTCAGAGACTAAAAATTTAAGAGTTAATTACAAAATNTTCCCACGACTGTTACATTAAAAATTCAGAGACTAAAAATTTAAGAGTTAATTACAAAATGAGCAATGTTATATGGAATTAAAAAGTAGACTTAAAAATTAGACTTGATAATCTTAACCATTGATTTCACTGTGGGTCCCAACATTTATTAGGATCCACTATCTATTCAATGGTTGAGATTATCAAGTCTAAGTTTTAAGTCTACTTTTTAAGTCTATGTAGCATTACTCTTACAAAATACTCACTGCAAGTTTTGGTTATGCTGTCGTCGACTCTGTCGGATTTCAATTTCAACAATTTGTTTCCTTAAAGTTTTTGCCTTACCCTTCAAACAATTCTCTTTTTTTCTCTGCCTACCCAACACATTGAAACACAAACCCTACATACAGGGATTAAAGTATCGTTTCGAAACAATCAAAACGTCCGAAACGTTTCCGTTTTCAAAGGGACCGAAACGAATCAGTGATAAAATCGAAATTCTAATACTTCGAGATGTTTCATAATATTTTGAAATATTGTTATATTTCAATGCATTTGCACAATTATTTCAAAATATTTTAAGGCATTTTCAAGATATTTTAATATATTTCGATTAATATTTTTTAAAAATAAGTCTTAAATTTTTTATTTTTTCATTTTGTTTCCGAAACGGGTCGATACGTTTTTTCGTTTCCGGAGCGACCGAAACGATGCACCGAAACAAAATTTTGATCAGTGACTATATAATACATAGCCCTCTTTCCCCAACTCCATTGCCCCCAACTCAATTCGTGTATGTATACAAATTCTCTCTCGTTTTCAAATGGGTGCTACCTAGGTTTGGGGTCCACTCATAAGGGGTGGGGTGGGTTTCACCGGTGGAGGTGGTTTTTATTTGTGGAGGAAGAGAGTTCACTTGTTTATTGGTGGGGATGGGTTTCAACAGAGGATGTGGTTCTATGGGTACTTGTTGGACTTTCGTGAGAAGTTGAATTTTTTTTAATTATTTTTAGAGCAATGGATAGAGATTAGGGTAATTTTGTATTTTTGGTTGAATTTTAAATCACTTGAAATTTACTTGACAAATTTTCATAATTTTTAACGGTGGGACATTAACGATTGGAATTAATTGAAAAAATAAATAAATTTTAAGGGAGTAAATTGTTGAGTTTGAGACCTAAGGGAGTTGATTGTAATATATCCTAAACTTGGAGGAGATATTTTATGATTAACCCAAAATTTAACTCGGACGATTGAACCGTGGTGTCTCTCATTGCAATTGACAAGTGACTATCAGAATAATCAAAGTTGAATATCCTTCTTTATTAGGTGACCAGAAACAAACAAATAAATTTATATATGGGAAATATTATTGAGACTTTAATTTATTAATATAATTTATTGACTTAATTCATTATAATCATTGGATTAATTGTGTGTTTTATAAAATATTAAAATTTAATGTTAATCAAATAATTATAATAAAAATATATCATTAGGTCATTAAATTAGATTAAATTTTTATATTTCAATAGCATTACTCTTATATATATCAAGACCTACGGACCAATCACAAGTTAGACAACGTCTTGGGCTCTCAAAATGTCCAAAATGACCTATTCTTTGGTCCGAATCTATCACCCAGCATAGAAAAGGGTGAAATTTAAGTGGGTTGAGAAGTTAACTTTAACCCAACTAAACTTTAAGTATATAATTTTTAACTATAACTCTGACTTGACCTTTAATCCGAGCACTGCTCCAAACAGACTCAGATTGAATTCAAGTTCTTTAATTCGAGTTGATTTTAAATTAAAATTCGAGTTAGTATTTTTTACATCAACCAAACAAGATGAAACTTAATCGAGTAATCACAATTCACAGTAATATAATTCATTTCATCAACCCATAGACCTTCTGTATAAACTTCAAAATTAACCAATTGAAAAAATACAAACTAAAGAATTTTCTCTAATAACAATTTTAATGTCATACATTGCTACATACACACAAATATACTTGTATGTATGTGTATACATGAACCCGATAATTCGAGTACTCAATTCAATTAATTTGAGTTGGTATTTTTCAATGTAGTTCCAACTCAAATATTAAAACTATAAGTTTTTTTTTTTTTTTTCAAATTAAACTCCGACTGAATTCGAGATGACCGACTGAAGTTGCACCCCTGAATTTCTAGATTAATATGACTGGTATCCCAAGAGCAGCACTTTACCATTATACCATCAATTNAAGTTGCACCCCTGAATTACTAGATTAATATGACTGGTATCCCAAGAGCAGCACTTTACCATTATACCATCAATTCTTCATCTTCTTCCCTAAGCACGGAGTCACAGAGAGAGTAAAGAGTTACTATATAAGAGGGATGGAATTGTGGTTCATTCGTACCAGAACGCCCAGCTACAATGTTCGTCGCTTGACGTTATTTTCATCATCTGCGAATTATTCATTAGCTCTTTTCCTCTAAGCGGATGATGAAGAGAGAATCTTCGGACGAAGAAAACGATCGACTGGACCAAATCCTCCAAAACGAAACACCAAGCAAGTTCCCCCCGCCCCCTTCCCCAACGCTCCACTTTCCACATTGACGATTTTGAGAACGGGAAGATCATCGGCAATCGAAGGTTTTGCTTCAATAAAGGGTAGTGCCTTTTTCCCATTTTCCTCCCACTTTCATCCTCATAGTTCACTTCACTGCCGGCATAAAAAATCTATTCCTAGTCCAAACCAGAGTTTCCGACCTCAAATTCGACGGTTCCATAAATCGCATGCGCGAGTACTCCCAATTACGTGCTTTGTATTTTTTGAGGCAACAGCAATTAGGGCTTTTCAATATATGGAGTTGGAACCACACATTTGGCACGCCTTCCAATTATACTGTAGAAAGTTCTTTGAATTAAAATGCCATAATTTTCTGCATTGCTTGAAGATCTCAAACCTACGGTGCTTAATCAGATTAATTTGAATAAACAAATCCAGCAAGTTCTGTTATCGTCACATCAATCGGGAAATTAGTTGGAATTAGGTGATAATATTAGGACCGGTGGTTTGAATAGATGCCAAAAGGTCGATCAGAAGTTCACGCACAATAGAGTAGAAGCCAATGTCGAATAAGCACTTGTTTGCAATTTGCACATGGGGACAAATGTCAAACCATTTGATTTGTTTAGAGCAGCGTATGATTTTTCGCTGCTGTACTTAATTGTGTATTAGTTATTCCGAGCTCCAAAGTTGATTATGTGCTGGGGGAGAGAAGTTGTACTTACATTTGAAGAGTTTGTGGAAAATAGCAAGCACCATTTGCACATTGATAAATTTATTTGTTATTTCTCCTTGCGGCAGCCTTGTTTTGTGGATGATGAACATGTTAAGAAGTTTAAGGGGTTGGGGGTTTCTATGGCTAAGCTTGAATCTCCTTGGGTTGAGGATGTTAAGAAGCCAGAGAAGAGGACAGTTAAAGATGTCTTGGAAAAGTTTTCTGCTGGTGATGATGTTATTGCAATCGGAGATGTATTCTTTGCTAATGTTGTGAAAGAGTGGGTGATGCAGCCGGGTGGTCCTATTGCACACAAATGTAAGACTCTGATTGAACCGAGTCGTTTTATTATGCTCACTGCCCAGCGTTTCATCCAAACATTCTTGGGAGAGAACTTTATAGCTCTTCATTTTCGGCATCATGGCTTCTTGAAGTTTTGGTATGCTTTGCTTTCTCCCTTGTTTCTTTTATTNCGCTGCCCAGCGTTTCATCCAAACATTCTTGGGAGAGAACTTTATAGCTCTTCATTTTCGACATCATGGCTTCTTGAAGTTTTGGTATGCTTTGCTTTCTCCCTTGTTTCTTTTATTAGTGTTCAACCGGCTTGCTTGTAGCTTCTTACATTCAACAGTTTGAAACATGTAAAACTTTGAATATTCATTACTTGTAGTCAAGGTGATGATTGTTGGTTTTATTCCATGTATTTATTCTTCATTTTACTCTCATGCTAATCATATGAAGTATTTGCTACAGATACCACATATACATGGGATAATCATGTCGGTGCATACGTCATCTACAGTTCTATCAATATGCATTAATTCTTGCTGGTGATGAGTTTTAAACCTCTGACCCCTCCCATCTGTTAAGATGTTATTCCGGCAGTTAAACACTATGTACAATGGCTTTATCTTAGGCGATTAGAAATTAAGAAAGCATATTAGCATGTAATGTGCAGTTAGTACCGTTAGGGATAGCCAAGCACCACTTCATCCCCTTTTATCCAACTTTAAGCAGTCTTTGAACAGTCATTGTCTGCTGCTCATCACAATGCACTCATTTTCGATGTTATTCTCTAATTAGGATGTATTGGGCCTCTTAGAGCATCCAAGTAATCCTCCCACCCACATGCAGTCGCTCCCACCTTTGACACTATGCAGGATTATGTGGACTGGTCTAACCTGAAATGAAGGATATACGGCTGGCAGAGAAGGGTGGTCCAACATGTCTAGATTTCTCTTTCTGCACAAAAGATCTATACACCTGTAGCAAATGCTTCTACTGGACTGTAGGGAAACTACATTTCTATAGGTTGCTGTTAATATTTCATATAACCCATATTTCCCCTCTCTCTCACAAGTCGCAACTGATGTCCATCAATCACAGGTTCCAGCTAGTGTGCAAAGCATTATTACTCGTGCTAAAATGCTGCCTGTTATGGCGTGTACATTGGAAAAGAAGAGCTCAATGAAGCTGGAACCTGTGATTGATGTCATAAATAGTCTAAGGTGGTGTTTGATAATGCAATTCAACATTTAATTAAGTCCATTTGATAATTAGAATTGTTATCTCTTAAAATATTAAGTGCCTCTTAAAAATAGGTTTAGAAATTAATCCTTTATTTAATGCTGAATGCTCCAAGCGTCAGCTACAATAACTTGAAAATCTTTTCAATATGACAATTTTATATTTGTATTATAGGCTTCTGTAACAATATTTGTATCTGTCATTTTCTTGTAAATATGTTATCATGCGAAAAAAGTAGTTTTATACATGAAAAATATACACGCCTCTGACTGAAATCCTCCTCTTTATAAAACAACAGGCACTCTAGCCGATGTGGCCAAGTGGAATCAGCATACCATTACCATAAATATACATAGGCTGTAGGCCGCAGAACTTGTGCCGTTAGTACCCGTTAGATGTGTTTATTTGAAATCGTCAGATAGACTTATTAAAGTATGTCCTGTTTTATATTATAGATTTATAAGAAAGTCTCACGTGCGTCAAAGTTAACAACGAATTTAGAAAAAATAATTTTATTNTTACCATAATAGGCTGTAGGCCGCAGAACTTGTGCCATTAGTACCCGTTAGATGTGTTTATTTGAAATCGCCAGATAGACTTATTAAAGTATGTCCTGTTTTATATTATAGATTTAAAAGAAAGTCTCACGTGCGTCAAAGTTAACAACGAATTTAGAAAAAATAATTTTATTAAGTCAGATTTCATAATAAATTGACACAAAAATTAGTTTAAGAGTTTAATTAATACACATGAGAAGCTTAGGGATTAACTCAATATCCGATAAAACAAATGAAGGGTAAATTCGGGAAAGAGCAGAGATATAGAAAGTCTCAAGTCTTGCGATGGTGGCAACAATGGTCCGCTGCTCCACCAGTAATTATACAAGTTACATGAGATGACAGAATAAAACGTTTGCAGCTAGGTTTCAAGTAAAGAACTTTCAAGGCGAGGGGTGAAATTGAGCGATGGCGCCTGAACCTGAAGATGAGATCAAGGACGAGAAGAATCCCCGACCTCTCGATGAAGACGATATCGCTCTCCTCAAAACATATGTACAGTTTCCTTCCCTTCCCCTCTTAAACCATTGTTTCTAAGCTCTCGATTCTTTCATTCTGTATACGGATTTGATAGGCTTCTTGATGTTTTGATATTATGTTGATTTGTATCTCAGCATCTGTTTAGTTACAGAGAAAACTGAGGATTTTTTTTTTTTGTTGGAATGAGAAAACCTAGATCAGAACAATAATTTTGGAAGTAGGCCAAATGCCGACTTAAACTCTGAGACAAGTGGTCAAATTAGGCGAAGCTGAGCAATAATTTTCCTTTCTTGAGCCCCAAAGATCTGGTAATTAAAAAATTACTGCGATACTTATGCAACTTTCCCTTTTCATTAGTTGGACAAAGTTTAGGTTTTCAGATGCTCATAATAATAAGTTCAACAACTCAACACCATGTCAATGCACGCCCCTAATTCTTGTCGGTGAAATAGCCTTTGAAAAAAACCGATTTGTACTGAAATAATTACCCTATTATGGTCAATTGCACTAGTTCAGGCAAAGGATAAATAACTAGAAATTAACTGATAGAATAGTCTTTCTATTCTTTTCAAAAATATAATCTGCCATGTGTGTTATGGCTATACCTGCCTATAGGATCTTTTTCACCACCAACATTGGGTCAGTTTGCAGTGTCCATTGAAGCATCGCCATAGGGCAGAAAACTCTTCCACTGATTTTAACGAATGTTCCAGAAAACATTTTAGAATTCGCTAAGGGTAATGGTATTGTTGTTTCTATATTGAGCATCTTTTTATCTTTTTTGAAAGAGTGACTATAGTCTGTAAAGTTTTTGGTTAACTTGTCTTTTGGATTACCTAGAAACCTATATTTGTAAAGCAAATGGATTATATTAGCTTGTTTATATATATGCAAGTGGTCAAAGGTGTATAGTGGTCAAACTGAGGTTGTGAGAAGAAAAGGGCCACGTCACTGTTTCTTTTTGCAGGGTCTGGATACTTGGTGACTCATCAGGCCAAATGCGTTCTTAGTAATCCATCAAGCCATTTGTTTATTCCCCTTTGTCTTGGGGTTCCATCCTTGCCTTTTAATGTGGCTATAAATATGTTTACCTGTCCTTTCTTTTTCTTTCTTTGCTGTATATATTTGCTTATGTTGGTTATGGCGTTTGATGGTTGAATTTTGCCTGTATTCTTTCCTTGGTATTTTGAATGAACAACTAGAATTGTATATGCAGGGTTTGGGACCTTATTCTACCAGCATAAAGAAAGCCGAGAAGGAGATTAAGGAAATGGCTAAAAAGATCAATGATTTATGTGGTATGCTCTTGGATCTTATGCTTCTTTTCCTCTTTTATTTCTACTCATCATTAATTTCTTTCTCTAAAGTTTCTTTCTTACTTTTTATGAGTATCTGATCAAGCTAGTTACAGTTTATACCTTAATGTTTCTTAAACTGTAACTTCAATTGTCATTTTCAACAGGTATCAAGGAGTCCGACACTGGATTAGCTGCACCCAGCCAATGGGATCTTGTTTCTGATAAGCAAATGATGCAGGAGGAGCAACCTCTTCAGGTGTAGTTACTTTATAGTTGTAAAGGCAAGGTTTTTGTTTTTATTTGCTCTATTTCTATAGATGTGATTGGTATTTGCACCAGGTGGCAAGATGCACGAAGATAATCAACCCAAACACCGAAGATGCAAAATATGTGATAAATGTTAAGCAAATTGCGAAGGTATATTTATCATGTCTTTAGCTAAGATATGTTGGCTTATATTTTGCGGAGTGACCATGATGTATAAATTGCTATCATAAGCTCTGCTTATTTCATGATTGTGATTTTATTTTTACAGCAAGAAATTGAGACTTTTCTTCAGTAAACAACTGTGACATCACATCAATTGTTTTACTGTAACAGTGGAACTGCTGTGATGCTTTTAGTAAAGCACCTTTTGCAAAGTCAATGGTCACAGTGGGAGATGTGATCCATCCAAAACTGTTTTTTTAAACCCCACTAATAGACCTTGTGGCGAAGTGGTACCCCTTCATCTCCAAAATAGGAGGTAGCTGGTTGAGACCTCACCCATTGATGCAAGTGAAAACTGTTAATTTTCCCCCAAAAAAAAACAATTATAATGTAAACTTTTGCCCAGAACGGTAATTGTATATTCTAAATCATATAATTTTACGTATTGCTGTGGATTCTGGCAACAAAACAAAAATTTCTTATGGAATGAGAATTTTTTATGCAATATATTTTATTGGAAAAGGGAGTGTAAATTAACTCGGTTGTACTATTGATAGAGATTTACCAGCATCTTTTTTAACTGATATTCTCTCTTCATAACTACAGTTCGTTGTTGGGCTGGGTGATAAAGTTTCCCCAACAGATATTGAAGAAGGGATGCGTGTCGGGTAGGCTTACTCTTTCCCACTTTTCAGTATTTAAGCATATATAATTCTATGGCAGACACTTGTACGAATTTTGTAAAAGATTACACTCTTCATTCGTAACATGGACGAGTTTGCTTAATGGTGTCTTTTGGCAGGCTACTTTCATTACAATGATGGAGGGTTAAGCTGTATATCTCAAGTTGTACTTTTTTTTATATTCTATGATCAATATTGGGTTCTCAAACACAACATTTCTGAACTTCTTAGATGGGGTCATGTACTTGCTCATCTTGTCCAAAAATGTTGACAAATCTCATTTAGAAATAGACATATCCCCGTCTCTTAGTTTCTGAAATTCATACTTGAACAAGTACAATTNGGTCATGTACTTGCTCATCTTGTCCAAAAATGTTGACAAATCTCATTTAGAATAGACATATCCCCGTCTCTTAGTTTCTGAAATTCATACTTGAACAAGTACAATTTTTCCTATTGAATGGTAATTTTGAGCATCAATCTATTTTAGTGTCAGTACTGCTATTATAGATCAATACACCTGATTTGGATGATTACAAGTGTCCATGTTACAATCCAGGATACACTTGACTTGGATGATTACAAGTGTCCAAATACTGTTTTCATCCCTATGAGAATTTATTAAGTTTTTGAAAATCTGTTCATTTTTGTACTGCGTTATGGTGATAGTTCCTGCTATTTTAATTCTATGAAAAAAAACTTAAGGCTATTCTACAATTTTGAGTTACTTTCTAATTGCACTATTCCCATATTGGTGGTACTTAATTCTATTTCATTGTTGGACACCTGTGTTAGCTTGATTGGTTTGCCATCATTGCAGTGTTGACCGGAACAAGTATCAAATTCAGATCCCCTTACCTCCCAAAATTGATCCGAGTGTAACCATGATGACAGTAGAGGAAAAGCCAGATGTGACGTATAATGATGTTGGTGGGTGCAAGGAACAGATTGAAAAGATGCGAGAGGTTTGTATGATATATCCTTGGTTGGATCATCTTTCTTTCTCCCTTGGTATCTTTTGTTTACAAATCTAACATTTTACATATGAATACCATTAGCTTAGAAACTTGGTTTGGCACTATACCAGACGGGAGACGTTTTCATGATATCTTGGAAATCTGTTGTAGGTTGTTGAACTACCCATGCTTCACCCTGAGAAATTCGTGAAGCTTGGAATTGATCCTCCTAAGGGTGTCCTTTGCTATGGTCCTCCTGGAACTGGCAAAACGCTTTTAGCCAGAGCCGTGGCTAATAGAACTGATGCTTGCTTCATTCGAGTTATTGGAAGTGAGCTTGTTCAGAAATACGTTGGTGAGGGAGCTCGGATGGTTCGTGAACTGTTTCAGGTGACAAGTGGGTCTCATGTTGGACAAGTTAGATGAGCTTGTCTTGCTAATATCTTCTTATCTGTCTAATGCCTTTGTTGTGCAGATGGCACGCTCAAAAAAGGCTTGTATTGTGTTCTTTGATGAAGTTGATGCCATTGGGGGTGCACGGTTTGATGATGGTGTTGGTGGAGACAATGAGGTTCAGCGCACAATGCTCGAAATAGTGAATCAGCTTGATGGATTTGATGCTCGCGGAAATATCAAAGTTCTGATGGCAACGAATAGGTGAAGTTATCTATTTCTTGTACAACTGGCGTTCTTAATTCTCCATCTCTGTAATGCTGTATCTATCATGTGCGTTGTCTTTGGATGGGAAGGGTTTCTTTTTGTTCTTCGAGCACAAGTAATCTTTGGTAAAAGATGTGGTGTGAGGGTACCTATGGTTTTGTCTATTCTGCTCTTTTTTTCCATTGATTTACTTGGGGGTGTATATGTGGTGGCGGTGTTTTTTTTTTTTTTTTTTTTATGGGTTGTGGGGGGAGGGGGGCGCTTCTTATTACATGCTTGTCTAGTCCGGTTTCTTTATTTTGCTTCGTCTGTGGGTTTGTCCGTTGTCAAACTGGAGGACCAAGATGCATGTGTCACATGGTGGTCTCTTTTGTCATTTTGGGTATTTTTCTTCCTTTTTTTGGTGGGAGGAGATAATTCAATTTGCCTTGGTTTTGAGGGCTTGTTTAGTCTTTGTGCCCAAAATAACGAGGCTTAGTTAGCACAAGTGTGCTTCCCCCCTCCCTCCGCCTTTCTCCCCCTCTCTTCCCCTTTTTTGCTCTTTTTCTAGACCTTTTTTATGCTTTTAAAACTTGCTGACTAATGCATTGGCCATTGCCATTTCTTCAGACCTGACACACTGGATCCAGCACTGTTACGTCCTGGAAGATTAGATCGCAAAGTTGAGTTTGGCCTACCAGATCTGGAGAGTAGGACACAGATATTTAAGATCCATACACGAACGATGAACTGTGAAAGGGACATTCGGTTTGAACTTTTGGCGCGCCTCTGTCCAAATTCTACCGGTAAACTTCAACCTTTTAAGGTTATGCTGTTGCATTAGCAGGAATTGATGCAGCAAATTTCTTTGGTGTTAGAATGAATATTACTTGTTGAGAGACTTTTTTTCTTTTTTTTGTATTGGTCATACTTATTTCTATGCTGTCTTAGATTCTTTATTTTGGTGTCTTAAAGTCAATTAGCCATTGTTATTTTGGTAAGTATACATGATTATTGGTGTAGTAGTTGGTGCTAATGTTTAACTAGCATTGTAACTCATTTGGTTTTAGGCCTTTTTTTTGGTTAATGGTTATACAGAACTTCAGGATTTTTTTTATCTAAAAACAAAAAAAAAAAAAAAAAATTAGCTACCTTTCTGGACGAAGAAAGGCTGTCTCATAAGCATTTGTACGTTAGTTTGCCATCTCATGTTCGCATGATGGCAGAGGTGTCAACCCCGTTCTATCATCCCCTTTACAAGTCTTCCCTAGTTAGTTTCCAAAGCACCCCACCCCACCACATGCGCACAAACAGAAAAAGAAAAATAGTGTATATGTCTTCTGCTATTTGTTTTTCTCTCAATGGATGTTGAATCTTCTCTTATTCAGGAGCTGACATTAGAAGTGTGTGCACGGAGGCTGGAATGTTTGCGATTCGAGCTCGAAGGAAGACAGTAACAGAGAAAGACTTCCTTGATGCAGTGAGCAAAGTCATCAAGGGTTACCAGAAGTTCAGTGCAACTCCCAAGTACATGGTCTACAATTGATTGAGCTGCCATGCTTAGCCTATGAAGAGAATTGTGGTGGCTGATACAACTTGGGGCTAATTTGTGGATGTTGTCTCCACTGAATATGGGTTTGGAATTGTTCTTTCTCTACTATGAAAATGAAGGAAATGTAATCAGTTTGTGATAGCTGGGGCTATTTGGTACCCTTTCATTCAAATCTCCAATACCAGCCATTTTTAGTGCAAACTTCTGTTGTGTTTGTGATGGGCTTATAGTTTATTCCGGTTACTGAGTGGATTAGTTATATACTTTGGACGAATTCTATTTCATGTTATATCAAAATCTTTGGTACTTAGCTGGCTAAACCTGGTTTTTGAAGTAAAACAAAATGAACTTTTAGTTTCTGACGAAACACATCCAACAGAGGTTGGTGGTTGAAGTTTTCAAATGCTATACGCTCTAATAAGCAAATGGGGGCGCTGCTGTAAGACTGCAGCTAGCTTAATTTCTGTTTCTGTCGTTCCTGGGCTCCACTCTGAGTAGATATATGTATGATTGGTTGGTCTCTTAGCTTCTGCACNCTTTTAAAACTTGCTGACTAATGCATTGGCCATTGCCATTTCTTCAGACCTGACACACTGGATCCAGCACTGTTACGTCCTGGAAGATTAGATCGCAAAGTTGAGTTTGGCCTACCAGATCTGGAGAGTAGGACACAGATATTTAAGATCCATACACGAACGATGAACTGTGAAAGGGACATTCGGTTTGAACTTTTGGCGCGCCTCTGTCCAAATTCTACCGGTAAACTTCAACCTTTTAAGGTTATGCTGTTGCATTAGCAGGAATTGATGCAGCAAATTTCTTTGGTGTTAGAATGAATATTACTTGTTGAGAGACTTTTTTTCTTTTTTTTGTATTGGTCATACTTATTTCTATGCTGTCTTAGATTCTTTATTTTGGTGTCTTAAAGTCAATTAGCCATTGTTATTTTGGTAAGTATACATGATTATTGGTGTAGTAGTTAGTGCTAATGTTTAACTAGCATTGTAACTCATTTGGTTTTAGGCCTTTTTTTTGGTTAATGGTTATACAGAACTTCAGGATTTTTTTTATCTAAAAACAAAAAAAAAAAAAAAAAATTAGCTACCTTTCTGGACGAAGAAAGGCTGTCTCATAAGCATTTGTACGTTAGTTTGCCATCTCATGTTCGCATGATGGCAGAGGTGTCAACCCCGTTCTATCATCCCCTTTACAAGTCTTCCCTAGTTAGTTTCCAAAGCACCCCACCCCACCACATGCGCACAAACAGAAAAAGAAAAATAGTGTATATGTCTTCTGCTATTTGTTTTTCTCTCAATGGATGTTGAATCTTCTCTTATTCAGGAGCTGACATTAGAAGTGTGTGCACGGAGGCTGGAATGTTTGCGATTCGAGCTCGAAGGAAGACAGTAACAGAGAAAGACTTCCTTGATGCAGTGAGCAAAGTCATCAAGGGTTACCAGAAGTTCAGTGCAACTCCCAAGTACATGGTCTACAATTGATTGAGCTGCCATGCTTAGCCTATGAAGAGAATTGTGGTGGCTGATACAACTTGGGGCTAATTTGTGGATGTTGTCTCCACTGAATATGGGTTTGGAATTGTTCTTTCTCTACTATGAAAATGAAGGAAATGTAATCAGTTTGTGATAGCTGGGGCTATTTGGTACCCTTTCATTCAAATCTCCAATACCAGCCATTTTTAGTGCAAACTTCTGTTGTGTTTGTGATGGGCTTATAGTTTATTCCGGTTACTGAGTGGATTAGTTATATACTTTGGACGAATTCTATTTCATGTTATATCAAAATCTTTGGTACTTAGCTGGCTAAACCTGGTTTTTGAAGTAAAACAAAATGAACTTTTAGTTTCTGACGAAACACATCCAACAGAGGTTGGTGGTTGAAGTTTTCAAATGCTATACGCTCTAATAAGCAAATGGGGGCGCTGCTGTAAGACTGCAGCTAGCTTAATTTCTGTTTCTGTCGTTCTTGGGCTCCACTCTGAGTAGATATATGTATGATTGGTTGGTCTCTTAGCTTCTGCACAAAGCTACATATGAACGATGTCTGGCATATTGACCACAAATTGATGATCGCATAATAGTAGTAAAAGTTCCAAAGAAGATATAAAAATCAATCAAGGGAGTCCTTGCATGACGTTTGGGCTTGAACTTGGAACTTGGAACTAAGAGCAAGGTTTGGTCTGATAACCATAAGGCTATAAGTTCGAACATAAGGGCAATCACCACTTTTTTGTAAATAATAATGCCAAACATTAGGTTTATTATACCCATTCTACTCCTCTCAGGCACCAATAATACTACTAGGTACTAGACTGGGTGTTACTTTTTTAATCCTAAATTTTTTACAGCTTCCCATTAATGTTGCAATAACAAGGGATATCATTGTACTATCCAAACCTCGTATTGCCAACAATGAACCACAAACAATAAAAGAAGGGACAAGAAATTTATGAAGCTATGTTGGTGTGGTGTCTGTCATACTCCTTGCGTTATTTTTTTTTCCTCATTGACGCTAGGGTTCGAAGCTATCAGTCACTTGGCAATCTCATGTTGTACGCCGTGAAAAGTGACTGCTTTTGTACTCTCCCGAGAATCATATATATATATATATATATATATATATATATATATATTAAACTGATCAAAAAAGAATAATAGTTGTGGTGTTAGGAAGAACAAAAGAAACCTCATAGTCATAGTGATCATAAGCTAGCTGTACATTAATGGAACCTTAAACCTGCAATGATGAGATATGAATAAGTCTCATGATCTTGAGTTGTTTATTTTTTAAGATCATAAGTTGAACATCTGAATCTATGAAGATTGAGCTTGTCCGAAGATCAATCCAAATCGTTATCAGATCTGGATATATATAGCAAATCTCAGTAATCACATGCCCAAAATTTGCCTATCAGTAAAATCTGGTCTTTCGTATGAATTCAAGGTTCTTGAGGTCCATATTCAAGCTCAAAGATTTGCCTATATATATATATATGTGGACAACTGGGGCCAGTTGCTTTGTAAGTCGTAGCTACANCAAGCTCAAAGATTTGCCTATATATATATATATGTGGACAACTGGGGCCAGTTGCTTTGTAAGTCGTAGCTACAAGAATATACAATCAGAGAATTTTGAATGGTGAGCTTGCAGCAGATTCAAAGATCTCTTTTTCGTTGATTAATAATAGAGTAATGTTGTCTTTAAAGTCAATATAGTGCGTATTCCAATTTTGGAGCTCTGCTGAAACGCAACTTCATGTGAAATAAGCTCCTTTTACGTAATTTTCCCCCTTTTTTTCTTAACTATCAGAATAAAGCAAGACTTACTAGAGAATTAGTATCGTAGCAGACGAGACATCTAAACATTTATGGTACTACTACAAAATAACACTTTAAATCTCAGGCAATAGACTTCATTTTTTTTTTATCATTTACCAGTTTTGATCAATTTGGCTAGAATTTGAAAAACAAGTAAATTTAGTTTTGAATTCTCAATTAAAATGGGACATTTTGGGATGACCCAAGACCAAGAGCGAATCCATGCATCACAGATATATCTATCCTCATTACAATCTACCCAAATAAATAAGCAGAAATAACAAATATATACATAGCATAGGGCTGTGTGATTGAGAGACAGCAAGAAAGAGTACCTTAGGACTAAGAGCCACTGTGGCCGACACCCTGTTCCCAAATTCCTTTGCTTGCCTTGTCCTTATTAAGCACTCCTCCTTTTTTCATGCTCCTTTACCACTAATCTATTCTATTTCCACTCAAAACCATCCCTTCTTCTTTTCCAATTCACTAGACCATATACTAACATAGTCAAATACACACACACACCCATTTATTACATAGAAAAATCCTTGCCCACGTTCACCCCCTTTCCTTGTTAGAAAAACAATGTAGATGGAGCTACATCTTTCCATGCAAATTAAAATCCCTGTTTTCGAAGGTGACCATGTTCATTGTTCACTCCCCCACCCCCCGCCCTCTTTCTTCAAAAGCCAGTCTTCTTCCTATAAATACATGATTCCTTCACCCTATCCCACTCAGGGTCCAGCTCCAAATTGTGAGCTTTTTTCCCATCTTTTGTTTTCTTTTCAAGTTTCTACTAAAATCTAAATCAGTTGTCAACAATGGCTGAGCTCAAACAACAGTGCAAGAATGGAGGGTTCACCTACACCCATTCAAAGAGAAAGGGTCATGGATTCACCAGGAAGTGCGCTTCCTTGGTTAAGGAGCAACGAGCCCGAATTTACATCCTTCGTCGATGTGCCACCATGCTTCTCTGCTGGTACATTCAAGGAGATGACTAGCTGATAATAGCATACACTTCTTCAATTATTCCTTCTCTAGCTTTCTTTTTTCCTTACAAACAAATCTTACTGGCAAACTTGGAACACAGTGATCTGGAAATAACAATCACAATGGTTATTTTCATTTCNCCAGTTTTGATCAATTTGGCTAGAATTTGAAAAACAAGTAAATTTAGTTTTGAATTCTCAATTAAAATGGGACATTTTGGGATGACCCAAGACCAAGAGCGAATCCATGCATCACAGATATATCTATCCTCATTACAATCTACCCAAATAAATAAGCAGAAATAACAAATATATACATAGCATAGGGCTGTGTGATTGAGAGACAGCAAGAAAGAGTACCTTAGGACTAAGAGCCACTGTGGCCGACACCCTGTTCCCAAATTCCTTTGCTTGCCTTGTCCTTATTAAGCACTCCTCCTTTTTTCATGCTCCTTTACCACTAATCTATTCTATTTCCACTCAAAATCATCCCTTCTTCTTTTCCAATTCACTAGACCATATACTAACATAGTCTAATACACACACACACCCATTTATTACATAGAAAAATCCTTGCCCACGTTCACCCCCTTTCCTTGTTAGAAAAACAATGTAGATGGAGCTACATCTTTCCATGCAAATTAAAATCCCTGTTTTCGAAGGTGACCATGTTCATTGTTCACTCCCCCACCCCCCGCCCTCTTTCTTCAAAAGCCAGTCTTCTTCCTATAAATACATGATTCCTTCACCCTATCCCACTCAGGGTCCAGCTCCAAATTGTGAGCTTTTTTCCCATCTTTTGTTTTCTTTTCAAGTTTCTACTAAAATCTAAATCAGTTGTCAACAATGGCTGAGCTCAAACAACAGTGCAAGAATGGAGGGTTCACCTACACCCATTCAAAGAGAAAGGGTCATGGATTCACCAGGAAGTGCGCTTCCTTGGTTAAGGAGCAACGAGCCCGAATTTACATCCTTCGTCGATGTGCCACCATGCTTCTCTGCTGGTACATTCAAGGAGATGACTAGCTGATAATAGCATACACTTCTTCAATTATTCCTTCTCTAGCTTTCTTTTTTCCTTACAAACAAATCTTACTGGCAAACTTGGAACACAGTGATCTGGAAATAACAATCACAATGGTTATTTTCATTTCTGTTGTTACTTACGAGGCTGTTGGTAAAGCTTTCCTTCCTCACCGTCTCCACCTATATATATATATATATAGGCTTCGTTCAGTTGCCAGTTTGGTTCTGATACATGCATAGTCTGTTCTATGGCTTACCCATCAGTCTCTCTTTCCTGTGCCATCCCCTTTTTTTGACCTAATTGGTGACAGACAGTCCCCGGCCATTAGGTTTACGAGCACAGAAGAGATCGATTTGTGGGAAACTCCTACGCTTTTTTTCAACAAACAGGGCATCATGAACACCACGAGGCCGACATTGACAGATCTTTGCAAGTCAACAACGCTCAGAAGAAGTACGACTCGAGTACCTGTAGGCAAGGGTTAACCAAAACTTGCACCTCTGTACGTAGTTATTAGAGTGTCTATGCCTGTATATGTGCTGCTCTTTTCTCCTCCAAGGGCATGTTTGTTTTGGGTATTAAACATGGGTGGTATTGAAAATATATTCTTTATATTTTTAATACCAATGAAAATTAGTACGGATAATAGAAAGTATTTCAATCGCCTATCATGTTTATTTGTTCAATAGGTACTATAATAAATCCTACAAACAACTATCTATTCTTGTAACACCCCAAAACACATCCTGAGCGACATTATATTCTAAAATCATTTATATCATGAGAGTACTAATATAATCCCTTAACAAACAAGACTTCATTTGTCATCCACGAATATTTACAACATTATTCAAAAGAATAAGCTCAAGTCATGGCTATTACATCTCAAAAATTAATTAAAGAAGCGCAGCGGAATAAACAAAAGAAGTTAGACTACACAATGTTCTAAAAGAATGTCATAGTCTAGTACAAAAGTAAAGGAGGTCGCTCTATGCGTCCACCTCGGGATCCATACTCCCGTCCAATGGAGTCTCCCAAGTAGCAGGCTCCTCGACCCTTACGTCCTCCTCCTCAAACAAGTAATTTGAAAAATGATAGTGATAGGAGGTGAGCACGAAGCTCTGTAGAAAAATTCTCTCAAACTCATACAATGTTTAGAAAAGCATTTAAAATGGTCGGTCTCAATTTTAACATAATATAGATACATAATTTGAAATAAAGCAGTGACATTTAAAAAGGATATCAAGTTTATTTAAAAACATTACTTACATGAATAAATGAGCACCACATACAAATAATAACANATTACTTACATGAATAAACGAGCACCACATACAAATAATAACAATTAATTGTCATAATCAATTCTCAACAATTCTTTCGGTAGGTGGCATACTTTTTGGTAACCTCCACCCCCCTTTAGGTCACATTTGATTCTCAAGCATCCTTACCGGGAATCTCTTGAGAATGGATGAGCATCTTTACATGGAACCTCTTACCAACCACTACANAATTCTTTCGGTAGGTGGCATACTTTGTGGTAACCTCCCCCCCCCTTTAGGTCACATTTGATTCTCAAGCATCCTTACCGGGAATCTCTTGAGAATGGATGAGCATCTTTACATGGAACCTCTTACCAACCACTACATTGTTTCCCAAACATCCTTATCGGGNAAGCATCCTTACCGGGAATCTCTTGAGAATGGATGAGCATCCTTACATGGAACCTCTTACCAACCACTACATTGTTTCCCAAACATCCTTATCGGGAATCTCTTGGGAAGGGGTGAGCATCCTTACAAGGAACCTCTCACTCATGTGCATCACAAATAACCCAACCAA
>CAUOFW020007613.1:272397-286652 GCA_963454935.2 Ilex paraguariensis | reverse complement strand
CGGGAACCTCTTGGGAAGGGGTGAGCATCCTTACAAGGAACCTCTCACTCATGTGCATCACAAACAACCCAACCAAGCATACAATTCCAACATTTATCTCAATTTACAAGCATCTATCTAAAATTCTCAAAATATATCATGTAATAATTTCACAACCAATNAATTCCAACATTTATCTCAATTTACAAGCATCTATCTAAAATTCTCAAAATATATCATGTAATAATTCCACAACAAATTAAGAAAATACACGAGATCACAATAATATCATTTTTCTACCCAACACAAAGCACTAAGGTTTCGAAATCCATAATAAAGAAAGCATTTAGGAAGAAAATACACCACTCTCCAAAAATTAGAATTTTAAAACTAGAAAAAAGATTTTATGGGTATTAAACCCTACTTTGTTCAAAACATATAATTCTTGCAAAAAAAGCTTAAGAGAGGATGATTCCATAGAATATATATATTATTGATAGCCAAAACATACATATATAAATACCCTAACCTCAATGTAAGTGAATGAGAGAAACCCCTATCTTGAATCCTTAGTTTGTAGGAAGAACTTGAGTTTTGATCTTGAATCTACCCTTAAATCTCTTGTTTTTCCTTTCCTTTCTTCCTCTCTAATACTCTCTAGGGTTCTAAGAGGTGTGGGGTGAGAGTGGAGTGAAAGAAATGAGGGCAAATGGGATGAAAATAGGGTTTAAAACACTTCAACTCCGAAATTCACTGTTCAGATCCTATTTTGATTTTTTCTAAAATTACGATTTTGCCACTAAGAATCTCTAATTTGATCTGTATGACAACCCTAAGTTTTTTCGATGTTTCGGATTCATTTTTAATATTATTTTAATCTAAAAATATTTATTTTTATGATTTATCTCAAAATCAAAGTCAACGTACACCCGAAACACTAAAATTTTTATTTTACCCATCCGAACCGACTATTAATGAAGTTTTGCGTTGTTTACAAATAAAATGTGATAAAGGGTGTTTCTTAAAGCCTTTTATACTTATTTGAAGCCTAAATGTACTCATTATTCTTATATTTTGATTTAGGATGCAAATAGAGACGTTAAATGCAAAACGAAGCTAATTGGACTGTTTTGACATCTCTTCATTATTTGGGCATAACTCTGTCATTTGAGCTCCGATTGAGATGATTTAAGACGCTATGAAATGATAAAAAAAGAGCTCTAAAACCTTCATGTTTTGAGTTTTGAGAGATATTGACTGCATCAAGGTTTAAATCGGGCTTGAAGTTACAGCCAGTGCACTGTTTAAGCTAATTGGGTTGTTTTGACATCACTTCGTTATCTGGCATAACTCTCTCATCCGAGCTCCGATTGAGATAATTCAAGATGCTATGGAATGCTAAGAAAGAGCTCTACAACTTTCATGTTTTGAGTTTTGAGAGATATTGATTGTATCAAGGTCGAAATCACGCTTAAAGTTGCAGCCAGTGCACTGTTCACGTCCTATTTCATCCCTTTTCCATTTTCATTCCATTCCTAAGCCAACCAAATCCATCTCAAACCTCTCCAACACATATTTATACACCAAACCTATTTAATACAAGTTCTAGGACCTAAAATTTCATATTTTCACTTATTAAAACCAAATTTCAACTATTATTTCCACTAACATTTTAAATCTCTACTTTTTCAATCTACCAAATTCAAACACATATCCACATTTTTACCACAATTATTTACTATATATCTATATATATATATATATAAAAGAAAATACGGGGTGTTACAATTCTATCACATCTTATATACCAAATATATCATTTTACTTTTAACATCATCTATTATATTATTCAGTTTATATAATGCTTTACACAATATTTAGTATAATACATGATATGACAATCCATACCCTAAAAATTTCGGATAATATAAAAAATCCACATAAAAAATAAAGTTTCTACACTATGAATCGATGATACCGTAAAAAAAATTTAAAAAAAAATCGGTGATATCATACGCTTAAACATAATATAAGGAAAAAATTTAATATAATTTTTTTAAAAATTTCAAAAAATCGGTAATACCGTACGCTTAAATAGAATATAGAAAAGAAATTCAAAATAATTTTTAAAAAAAATTAAAAAAAAACAGGTAACATTGTATGCTTAAACATAATACAAGGAAAAAATTTAAAATAATTTTAAAAAAAAAAAAAATCGGTAACACCGTACGCTTAAATATAATATAAGAAAAACAATAAAAAAAAAATAAGTAACAACGTACGCTTAAACATAATACCATGAAAAAATTTAAAATACTTTTTTAAAAAAAAACTGGTAACACCATATACTTAAACCATAATACAAGAAAAAAATTCAAAATAAAATTTTAATATGTGAACTCTTAACAGAGGAGAACATTTATGTCTATTTGCATGTTTGTACCGTCATTTCTTTTAACCCAGAAAGATAATATCATTGGATAGGTGGTATTCATTAATACCATATACAAGGTTTTATGAACACTGTTCAAATCGAGTTGGTATTACGACCCGAAAACAATCATCTATTCTATCACATCTTATATAACAAATATATCATTTTACCCTTAACATTATCCATTCCATTCAAAATAATATTTTTTAAAAAAAAAATTTAAAAAAATCGGTGACACTGTACGCTTAAACATAATATAAGGAAAAAATTCAAAATAATTTTTTTAAAAAAAATCGGAAACATCGTACACTTAAACATAATACAAAAAAAAAATCAAAATAATTTTANATTATCCATTCCATTCAAAATAATATTTTTAAAAAAAAAAAATTTTAAAAATCGGTGACACTGTACGCTTAAACATAATATAAGGAAAAAATTCAAAATAATTTTTTTTTAAAAAATCGAAAACATCGTACACTTAAACATAATACAAAAAAAAAATCAAAATAATTTTAAAAAAAAAAACCATTAACACCGTACCCTTAAATATAATACAAGAAAAAATTTAAAATAATTTTTAAAAAAAAAAAAAACCGTTAACATCATACACTTAAACATAATAAAGTGAAAAACTTTAAAATAATTAAATACGCTTAAACATAATAAAAGGAAAAACTTTAAAATAATTTTTTTTAAAAAAAATTTGTTAATACCATACAGTTAACATAATATANAATACAAGAAAAAATTTAAAATAATTTTTAAAAAAAAAAAAAACCGTTAACATCATACACTTAAACATAATAAAGTGAAAAACTTTAAAATAATTAAATACGCTTAAACATAATAAAAGGAAAAAATTTAAAATAATTTTTTTTTAAAAAAAATTGTTAATACCATACAGTTAACATAATATAAAAAAAAATTAAAAAAATTTTTTNAAAACTTTAAAATAATTAAATACGCTTAAACATAATAAAAGGAAAAACTTTAAAATAATTTTTTTTAAAAAAAATTTGTTAATACCATACAGTTAACATAATATAAAAAAAAATTAAAAAAAAAACGGTGACATAGTACATTTAAATATAATATAAAAAAAATTCAAAATAAATATTTTATACGTGAACTCTTCACATAGGAGGGTATTTGTGTCATTTTATTCTCTTATACCTCAATTTCATTTGTACCAAAAATATAATATCATCGGGTAGGCAGTATTGCTTAGTACCATATAAAAGGCATAACAGTGATTGTTCACACCGAATTAGTACTATGACGCGAAAAATAATACCGATTGAAAAATGCTAAATAAACAAGGTATAAGGTGAATCTCATGCACTATTTTCTTATTCCCACCTTTTTATACCACCTTTATCCTCTAACCAAACATGCCCCAAGTGTATTAAGGGTGACCGTAGAATAAAAAGGGAGGGTTCTAATGAAACCCTAGAAATAAAAAACAATGAGATAGTATGGAATGGAATGAGTAACGTTATATGAATTTAAAAATTAGATTTAATACTTACAATCATTGAATAAATAGTAGATTCTAATAAATGTTAAGACTCACAATAAAATTAATAATTATAATTATTAAATTTAATTTTTAAGTCTAATTTTTAAAACTACGAAACATTGCTCNGTGAATCTCATGCACTATTTTCTTATTCCCACCTTTTTATACCACCTTTATCCTCTAACCAAACATACCCCAAGTGTATTAAGGGTGACCGTAGAATACAAAGGGAGGGATCTAATGAAACCCTAGAAATAAAAAACAATGAGATAGTATGGAATGGAATGAGTAACGTTATATGAATTTAAAAATTAGATTTAATACTTACAATCATTGAATAAATAGTAGATTCTAATAAATGTTAAGACTCACAATAAAATTAATAATTATAATTATCAAATTTAATTTTTAAGTCTAATTTTTAAAACTACGAAACATTGCTCGAAATGAAATGGTGGAGGGGGCCGGAGTACCAATGTATGCCATATGTTGTTGTTTACCCAATTTAGTTATATGTAATATATGATGTGACCCATGTTAAGAATAAAAAAAAGGTTATGATGGATGTAATCCTTAACTAGCTAATTAATAGAAGCACATTATTTACGCAAAAGGGTTTGTTTGGATGAATTTATGGGGAGAGTTTGGATTGATTTTTCTAAATTCTTTTAAATTTATTTANTTATTTACGCAAAAGGGTTTGTTTGGATGAATTTATGGGGAGAGTTTGGATTGATTTCTCTAAATTTTTTTAAATTTATTTATTTTTTTTATAAAAATAAGATTCAACATTAAATTTGATTCACACTCATGTTTAATATAGTCATTTATAGGACAAATAATTGTTAATCATAATCATGTTAAATGATACAATTATTTTTTGCATTCTTAACTCATCTTTCCAAACTCATCCCCTCTAAATTTGACGAAACTCATGATTATGAGTTTAATATTCGGATCAGACCAAATTTGGGAACTCAATATTAAATCTTCAATCCAAATATAAAATTTAAAAATTTTTGAAATTATTTTTCTCAAATCCATCTTGTCAACCCCAATCCTCCCTTACCAATTAGCCCCAAAGTGTTCTGCTTTTCCCCCGTCGTGAACTAACAAAGGGGAAGAAAAGAATTGAATATTTCGTTCCCGTCTTTGCATTTCTTATCTTTCACTCACTCTCCATCTCAAATTATTAGTTTTCCGATACTATATGATAATCTCGGGAATGGAAAGTAAGTTATTCTCTAATTTTGGGAAAAAACCAATGATATCTTAACGCCAACAGTACAAATAAAACTAAAGTTTGATGCATGTTGATTAGCCCTGCCACCTGCTTGTGAGAATGCCATAACATAACCAGAGTCAGCTTACTAGTATCCAACTCTCCCTCCTTTACTCGATCGCATACCCACCCATGGACACGCGCACACAAGTGTATGTATGCACATATATTACAGACTGCCTAATTGTGTATGTCTAGCTCTCAAATCTGTCCCTCGTACTACATCTAGCCTAGTGTTATCCCCTTAGCCATTGGCATCAGGTGGCCTTGGCCAAAGGCGCCCATGCCTTAGTCAAAATGACAGAAGTCTCGTGCATAATTGAGGGAGACAATTTATGCACATGGGTACGTGGGCACAAGTCGGTATGCAAGCAAGGTTGCGGGTGGCTTGAATTGTGGAGTAATACTAACTTGAATAATGAGCCCTGGGCTGGGCCATGGTTAGACACGAAGGCAATGCAATTCAGATGCTGAGGACTCCTGACACATGCACATCATGTGAGGAAGTTGGGCATGTGACTTGCAGATGATGACAGTTCTAGACAATTTTTTAGCAAATGCATAACATGTGGGATCTCTATCAGATTCAGACATACATGCAAGGAAGTTTGCAGACTCCAGTTATAACTTTCATATCATCCAATCACAGCAGACCTCTGATAGCATTTCAATTATAGGCATGTGCCTAGGCGGTTGACACGTTTTTGTAAACAGACTCAAGGTTGAATTCCTTATACTTTATTGAAAAAAAAAGATTTAGCTGTTGCCTGTAAATTCTGTGTGCTCTGTCTGTGTGTCTGATTACTGTCCCTTCTCAGCTCTCTGTGCATTCTGTGTACATTCTAAATGTCTTACTGATACTAAGTGTGGGATTTTAGTGCCATCACCAGACAGAAATTTGGTGAGAAAATTAATCCCGTGACACTTAGGCTCTGCCTCTGCCTCTGCCTCTGCCTCACGAATAGAAATTTCTTTTTACTGTTTTTAACAACACAATATGCAGAAACTATTATTTTTATTGTTCATATATTCCTAACTTCATAAATGTTGAAACTTTTGTACATTCTTGTTAGAAATATAAATTTATTTATGTTGTGTGAACTGAATTTGGGTGCAGCATTAAATCTTTTCATAATGTGCTTTATACTAACCACCTGTATAAGCCTTTTAAGGAATCATTATAGTTGACAAACCTGTTTCAGAGCCTTAGTTCTTTCTAACTTAAGCTTTTGTAAGGTCACTCTTCCTTGATGCTAATTAAAATCCTTTTGGATATGTGGCTTTGTGTGGGGACACTTGGAGTGGTGGTGGAATTGAAAGACTCTAATTTACTTGCAATGCCAATGGTTCAGGTACTATTCCCTACATTTTCCAAATGTTTGTCATCAATATACTTGATTCTCAAAAGTAGATGTTGAGCACCGATTCAAGGAACTCATAATAACAAATAATAGGCATGGCCTTGTCTCTTTCAGTAAGAGCGTATCCCCCCAAAAAAAAAAATTGAAACCAGCTATTAGCAAATATATTCGCCCCTTCAAGCTTTCTCTCAATTTCTATTACCATGCGAGGAATTCTGCTACAAACCACTATCAAACAGGGTTCTGAGCTTTCCATAATTGTGGAAGCTCCATTGAAGAGAAAAACAAGACCCATTGAGCTGCATGTTCACAAATTTTGATTTAGCGTGCAATTGTCCTCTTGTGTTAGCTGTGAAGAGGGCCACTGGACAAATATAATTTGCCTTCTTTGACTGTGTACATATGATTAAGCCATTACTCCTCTTTTCAGAACTTTTCTTTTCCAGTATATTGCATTATATTTGTAGTTGTTTTTGGTCTGGATTGTATTTGCAGTCTACTTGCTCCACTAAGAGTGGATTTGATGCACGAGTGTTATGTTTTCAGTTCCCCCTCATCCCCCTCTCCAAGAAGAAAAATGGAAAAATAGTATGCACACAGGCTCAGGAGACGAATAAATTACTCTTAATTGGAAGGAGCCTTATGCACTACACATACACTTCCCCGCAAAAAACCATTAATTTTTAAGAAGCCTGATGTTACAAGAATCGTGGATTGTTTCGGTATGGGATGGGAAGGGGGAACACAGCACCCCACATATTGTGAAGATTGATACGCCCAGGTAGACTAATTTAGATAACACAGAAAACATTTTGAGGTATCTCGCTATTCTACATGCAAATTCTTTCGTTCATTAGTTGTATTTCCAAGTTTGATATATTGGAAACTATCATATATGAATTTGAAGTATAACATATACTAGAGTTATCTTTTGCTGGTGAATCCGACAAAGAATAGCAACAAAGGTTGGTATCCACCAATTATGTGGTTTGCTTGATTCCACATTTACTCTTTTGATGGCTGGTTGAAGTAGAAGGTCAAGAAACCTGCTGAGTTACATACCAGAGTGGTCTAGAAAGCATTCTTTAGGGCTAATACGAATAAACTCCAACTAATTTTTACCTAAAGGCTTTTGAGGGCAATGAAAAGGTGGATTCTTGCTTATTTTTTTCTTATTTCCATGGCAATAGAATAATAGCATAACTAACAATGGTATTGATTTGCTTTTGCAGTTGATGGTTTACGTTTTGCAAACCTATGATTCTTTTTTGTGTCTCTTTCTCTTCAGCGAATAAGTTGTTTAGATCTTAGCATCATTTTCCCAATTATATTAGTTTTTCTATTTAACAAAATTTATCTTTCGTACAAATTAATATATATGTATACACTTGTCTGTGTGGGCAAGTATCAGTCATGAGAAGATTTGAACGTGCAATTTCTGTACAAATTAACAGATGTTTGTGTTACAGACACTTTTGTGTTCAAAAAGACATTGCTTTATGAAAGCCAAATGACTAACTCCTAGTCGCACAGTATGAAGAGATTAGAATTATATGCCTTGATCACTTGGTTGTGATGTTTTTATTAACAGATGTATTGGAATTATATGCCTTGATCACTGGGTTGTAATGTTATTGTTTCTCTTAACAGATGTTTGTGGTTCAGACTATAGTGTTCAAAGGGCGATTGCTTTATGAAATCCAAATGACAAACTCCTAATCACACATTCCGAAGGATCTTGGGAAGTCTATGCCTTGATCACTTGGTTGTAATGTTTCTCTCTTATGTATTGATCATTCTCATAAGGTAACGTTAATGTGTAAAAGAAGGGGAAAAGGGACTGCCTGCACAGTCAACTAGTTACATAAGTATATTGCATCAAAATATGCAATAACAACAAACAGAGAGTTTTGTATATACATGTGTATAGTTGCCCTTATTTTGCTGTCTGCCGTGTGGCCCCAACCTGCTTGAGCCAATCAACTACTTCTTTGATTGTTGGCCTCTTGAAAGGGTTCTGATTAACACACATGCAGGCCACATCAAGTACCTGCAGCATCTCTTCTTCAAATCCCTCGCCTCTCAAGATAGGATCAAAGACTTCGTCTTGTTTGCCCTCACTTCTCATATGTTGCACCCATACAACCAATTCTCTTGACATCTTTGGCTTGAATAGCTCCACAGACCTCTTCCCAGTGAGAAGCTCAAGCATAACAACTCCAAAACTGTACACATCCCCTCTCAAAGTGGCTATCCATGCTTGACTGTACTCTGGAGGGATGTAGCCCAGGGTACCAACCAGTTCTGTAGTTACATGAGTATTATATGGAAGAATAAATCGGGACAATCCAAAGTCGGCAACATGTGCTTCAAACTCATCATCAAGGAGTATGTTACTGGACTTTATGTCACGATGCACAATATGTGGTTCACAGATCTGGTGCATGTAAGCCAGGCCACAACTTGCCCCTAGTGCAATCTTCAGTCGAGTTGGCCAATCAAGTTGGGATGCTCCATCAGTCTTCTCGTGCAGCCAGTAGTCCAGGCTTCCGTTCTCCATGTATGAATATATCAGTAATCTAGAACCATCATGCACACAGTAACCTTGAAGAGAAACTAAATTTGTGTGTTGGGCTGTGGATAGAGCTTCTACCTCTGCTTTGAATTCTCTTTCCATCAGACCCATATCTCCTGAAAGTTTCTTGACAGCCAATTTGGCCCCATTTGCAAAAGTGGCTCTGTAAACCAAACCAAAACCCCCACAACCAATGATATTTGCTTGGTTGAAATCATTAGTGGCTTTCAAGATCTCAGAGATTGTGAGGTCCTTGATATTGTTTGTATTGTTTGGAAACAATGTCACTAGACTTCTATCCTTGCCAAACTCGGCAGATATTCCAGAATTGGAGTTGACGGATATAGTATCCATTTCAATATTTTGTGGGTCACCTCTCGGAAGGATTCTCCTCTTGGACAAGATCCACAATGCTAGCACAGTGAGGGTGAAGCCAATACCAAAACAGATCCCAAGGATGAGTCCGATGATGATTTTCTTTTTTGGGCTTTTCGTAGTTGCTGAAGGGCATGTTGTGGCCGACTGATCAGAACAAGGGTGCTGCAGAATTGGACCGCACAATCCTTCGTTTCCCTCAAAGCTGGACTTGGGGAAGGTATCAAACTGGCCTCCTGTTGGTATTGGGCCCTGAAGATTGTTGTTTGCAACGCTAAATGATGACAAAAAATGGAGATTTTTGAGTGAGGCAGGGATTTGACCTGAAAAATGGTTTTCAGAGAGGTCCAGTTTTTCCAAATTAGTGAGGTTACATATTGTATCAGGAATACTGCCAGAAAAATCGTTAAGACTCAGATCCAGGACATGAATAAACTTCAGTTGGCCAATCTCGCTGGGGATGTTACCATTGACGCTGTTGTTTCTTAGGTATACCGCAGGTGGCAGATTAGCGAGCTGATTATATTGCTGACTTGAAGCGTTGTTGGGCTGAACAAAGACGGGTAACTCTAAATAACTGCGGTCTACCTGATCAGCACCCTGCTGTGATGCTAACCTTGGCAGTCTGGTAAGTTCTTTTGGAAACTCTCCCTCAAGGAGGTTTTCGGACAAGTCTATATAAAAGAGATTTGGAAGAGTCCCAAACCAAGCTGGAATTGAGCCTGTTAACCGATTAATAGACAGATCAAGTACCTCTAGCTTCATTAGCTTAGCGAACCAAGAGGGAATTTGACCACTGAATTGGCAACCACCTAGACCCAGAATCTGGACATTTTGAAATCCTTCCGGATCCACTATGCTTTCGTCATCTGGTATTGCTTCATTGAAAAAATTCTTAGAGAGGATGACAGTGCTGAGGTTCTTACAACCCATCAAAATCCGCATTGCCCCTGTGATGTTCGTTAGGCTGTTATTAGAAAGCGAGAGGAAGGACAGAGATTGTAATGCAAGTATCTCAGGCAAGACCTCTCCCTCTAGCTGGTTAGTAGTCAACCGGACTGCTGTCAGTGACTTGCAGGAGAAAAGGCTAGGTGGCAAGGTACCAGTGAAGAAGTTGTTCCCAAGGTCAATTGTGCTAAGTTGAACAAGTTTGGAAAAATCTAAGCTGGAGAGTTCACCTACGAAGGAGTTGACCCTTAAAATGAGGGTTATGAGACTGCTGCAATTCATCAGAGATGAGGGCAGAGTGCCATTCAGGTTGTTAATGTGGAGGAGCAACTGTTCCAAGCTTGTTAGCTTCCCAATATCCTGAGGGATCATGCCAATAAAGTCGTTACCATAGAGTGCAAGGATTCTGAGGTTAACGAGGTTAACAATCCCTTCGCCAATGGTTCCAGAGAGCTTATTTACAGGTAAGAAGAGTTCTTTCAGCGCGCTAGCGCTGTAAATATCACTGGGAAGCTGTCCTGAGAGAAGATTGAAACCTGCTCGTAAGACCTTCAGTTTGGAACACGCCCCAAATCCTTGGGGAATATGACCGATGAAGCCATTAAACGAGAGATCAAGAAGCATGAGGGAGGGTGAATTACTGCAGATAGAGGAAGGCATAGGGCCGGTGAAGCTGTTGTTACTAATATTGAAACTTACCAAATTCAATGCTGGCTGCAGAAATGAAGATTGGATTGTTCCATTCAAGTGGTTGCTGGATAAATCCACTGCCTGAATGGTAATTGGCAATCTATCAGATGATAGTAGTTGTCCAGAGAGACTGTTGTAGCTCAAATCAATGATCTGGAGGAGATTCAAGGACGTGAAGAATCCATCTGGGAGAGGGCCATGGAGCCAATTGTGAGAGAGATTGAGTTGAGAGAGATGGGTGAGATTTGTAATAGAAGGATGTATACTTCCACGAAGACCACTGAAGGGTAGCCATAGATGCGTTACTCGATCTTTACCGTCGCAAGAGATGCCTTCCCAGAAGCAACAATCAACAGAAGACCAATTTAAAGGTGGTGTACTAGCATTGTTGATGGACAAGGACAAGAGGGTTTTGCGATCAAGTTGGTTGCAAGAGGCATAACAAGGATTAGGGGAAAAAGATAGGATTACAAGTAGTAGTAGCAGGAACAATTCCAAAAAGAGACAGCCAAAGGGCTCGAGGCTGTTGGACTGTGGTGCAGAACAATTGGGGGGCCGCCTCAAGGGCATGGCTGTTCTAAGCTGATGATGTGTCAGACCAGATTGCCGGCAGGTTTATTTATTATCTTGATCATTAGTACTACAAAAGAAGATAGATTGAGGAGACTATCAGGCCATGGTCCTGCGATCTTTTATTGGGTGTTCCACTTATCATCCAAGTTTGTGCAGACCTTATTCCGTGCAGACCTTATTCCGCCCTTGGAGAGAGAGAGAGAGAGAGAGAGAGAGAGTGGTTGATGTTGACATAGAGCAATATCAAAAGCTGAGGTGTAAATTGTTAAAAGAAAATGTTATTTGAATTTAATTTAAAAATTTAATATAGGGACTTAATTTAATATAATTATTAGATTAATTGTAGACTCTATTTAACATTAAAATTCACAATTAATTTAATAATTACATTAAAATCACGTCATTAAATTCTTATAGCATTGTTATTCTTAGAAAGCGTTTACTTTTGGAGCGCATAGCTGGTGGACTTTCCCTATATGGTTTTGTATATGGTGATCAAATCAGGAGAAAGCGTGAAATGCACGTGGAGAGAGAGATACATAAAAAAATGAGCATGACTTGCTTATTAGTTGCTTACAAGTAGACCCAAATTACGAACAAGTTTTTTGTGTTGGATGATTTTAGCATTTATTTTTGGTTGGATCTTTTGTTACAATATCTATTTATGTAATAAGACACCTACCCTAATGATGGGACTTTTCTGAAATACTCCATGATGAAAACACGTGTCCTCGGTATTTACCAAAACACTGTTGCTAAGATCAAACACCATCGGAGCATAAATNTGGATGATTTTAGCATTTATTTTTGGTTGGATCTTTTGTTACAATATCTATTTATGTAATAAGACACCTACCCTAATGATGAGACTTTTCTAAAATACTCCATGATGAAGACACGTATCATCGGTATTTACCAAAACACTGTTGCTAAGATCAAGCACCATCGGAGCATAAATGTCCTCATCCCCGAGGTACTCGTCATATAGGATCATGGCATTCAGTACGAGTTACAACCAACACGTAGCCTCGATCTGATATGGTACCTCGGTCGGTATACCTCTCTCAGTTCCGAGATGAGCCTTTCCTCAGTGCCGAGAGGTACCCCGTCCTAGACGCTTCCTCTACTCCAGGATAAGCTATTGACGTATAGATCATTAGCCTAGGCTAGTCTAGGCTATTCATCATGACCTCGTCTTACACAATTAGTGTCAGAACGTACTGGAATGCAGGGGTCACAGCCAATAGGGGATGGACGCGTGGCGTATGATATCACATCGAAGATAGAGAACCGCATGTCGTTGCTGACACGCGACTTGGGAAAGCAAACGATTAATTACACCATTTCCTTGATGAGACCGCATTCAATGCGGTAAGGCTCGGAAATGAAAGGCAATAAATGCTCCTAATACAGAGCATTTATTGCATCCTCCCCGAGAGGAGTACATTGTATCGTCGGCATCCCGATGATACAACATTGATTGCTCGGGACCCCGAGCAGTTAAGAAGAGAAGACATTCCTCATCAGAATCAGTGCGCACACTGCCTGTACCTAATGATCACCTACTGACTACACTGACAGCAATCATGAGCTTTTGAGGTATAAATACTCCTTGCAAAAGGCAAGACGGGTATGCAACAAAAAACTCTTTACTACAATACACACTCAGTGTTTTCTCCTTCATCTCTCTTTCTCAAAGACTGACTGGATCGTCGGAGGGGATACACCGGAAAACACTCCGGCGCCCTTCTAACTTGTTCTTCTTTGTTCCAGGAACCTCTTTCAGCCTTACTGGATCGCTCTTCCACTCCCCCAGGGTCTCCCGTTGCCGTTCCAGGTTACCACCGGACCTCGCAGGCTGTTCCAAGCAGCGTGGTTGGTCACTCAACTGGCTCACTCGAGTTCACCAAGGGAGAGATCTGTTCTCGTTTTTTATATTGTGCTGGATCTTTCACGCACACCTAACCTTATCGGTGACTTGACCGTCATGAAGCAAAAGGAATGTTCAGTTGAATGGTTGAAACTGTTCAGTATCAAGCATGGCTTTTGACTTCTTTTAGGTTCCCAGTGTTGCGGGCACATGATGCTGCCTGCTAGTGTTTATTTGAGATGATCGCGCTACCCCTCTAATTAAGAGAGGTAATTGTAATTATCCGCTAAATTTTAGTGTTCGTGATTTGCTCNCCTTTCCTCGGTGCCGAGAGGTACCCCGTCCTAGACGCTTCCTCTACTCCAGGATAAGCTATTGACGTACAGGTCATTAGTCTAGGCTATTCATCATGATCTCGTCTTACACAATTAGTGTCAGAACGTACTGGAATGCAGGGGTCACAGCCAATAAGGGATGGACGCGTAGCGANTGCAGGGGTCACAGCCAATAGGGGATGGACGCGTGGCGAATGATATCACATCGAAGATAGAGAAACCGCATGCCGTTGCTGACACGCGACTTGGGAAAGCAAACTATTAATTACACCATTCCCTTGATGAGACCGCATTCAATGCGGTAAGGCTCG
>CAUOFW020007613.1:232271-271786 GCA_963454935.2 Ilex paraguariensis | reverse complement strand
AAGGAACGATCCAGTAAGGCTGGAGAAAGGTTACTGGAACAAAGAAGAACAAGTTAGAAGGGCGTCGGAGTGTTTTTCGGCGTATCCCCTCCAACGATCAAGTCAGTCTTTGAGAGAGAGAGGAAGAAGAAAACACTGAGTGTGTATTGTAGCAAAGGTTTTTTGTTGCATACCGTCTTGCCTTTTACGAGGAGTATTTATACCTCAAAAGCTCATGATTGATGTCAGTGTAGTCAGTAGGTGATCATTAGTTACAGGCAGTGTGCGCACTGATTCTGATGAGGAATGTCTTCTCTTCTTTAACTGCTCGGGGTCCCGAGCAATCAATGCTGTGTCATCGAGCTGCCGACTGTCCAATGAGCTCCTCTCGGGGAGGATGCAATAAATACCCAGCCTTAGAGATATTTATTGTTTTTCAATTCCGAGCCTTACCGCATTGAATGCGGTCTCATCAAGGGAATGATGTAATTAAATGTTTGCTTTCCCAAGTCGCGTGTCAGCAAGGGCATGCGGTCTTTTCTGTCTCTGATGTGACACAATTTGCCACGCGTCCATCCCTCATTAGCTGTGGACCCTGCCTTCCTGTGCCTTCTGACACCAATTGTGTAAGACGAGACCGTGATAACTAACCTAGACTATCCTAGGCTAATGACCTGTACATCAATAGCTTATACTGGAGCAGAGAAAAGGCATCTTAGACGGGGGTACATCTCGGTACCGAGGAAAAGTACTTCTCGAGCCGAGGGGAGCTGTACATGACGACCGAGGTATCATATCAGACCGAGGGATACGTGTCGGTTCGTAAAACGTACTTGACTATGTGTCAAGTACCTCAGGGGCGAGGGAGTTGTAAGCCGATGGTACGTGATCTCAGTAACAGGATTTTTAGTAACGCCAAGGACACGTGTCTTCATTTTGGAGTATTTCAGAAAAGTCCCATCAGGTGTCAACCCAATTTAGTAAGACCACNTCTTGGTCTACATAAATAGGAGATCCATCCATGCGACTTTTGCAGATAGAGTAAAGGAACGAAACAACTTATTCCAAAGCTACATGTCCACAGCCTTTCCAGGACACCCATACCTTGTGCAGCCATTAACTGACTTATTTGGTGTTGTGCGTGCAGGATCTTGCACAATATAAAAAATGAGAACAGATTTCTCCTTTGGTGAACTCGAGTGAGTCAGTTGAGTGGTCAACCACGCTGCTTGGGACAGCCTGTGAGGTCCGGTGATAACCTGGAACGGCAACGGGAGGCCCTCGTGGATTGAAGGAACGATCCAGTAAAGCTGGAGAAAGGTTCCTAGAACAAAGAAGAACAAGTTAGAAGGGCGTCGGAGTATTTTCCGGCGTATCCCCTCCGACGATCAAGTCAGTCTTTGAGAGAGAGAGGAAGAAGAAAACACTGAGTGTGTATTGTAGCAAAGGTTTTTGTGTTGCATACCGTCTTGCCTTTTATGAGGAGTATTTATACCTCAAAAGCTCATGATTGCTGTCAGTATTGTCAGTAGGTGATCATTAGGTATAGGCAGTGTGCGCACTGATTCTGATGAGGAATGTCTTCTCTTCTTTAACTGATCGGAGTCCCGAGCAATCAATGCTGTGTCATCGGGCTGCTGACTGTCCAATGAGCTCCACTCGGGGAGGATGCAATAAATGCCCAGCCTTAGAGACATTTATTGTCTTTCAATTCCGAGCCTTACCGCATTGAATGCGGTCTCATCAAGGGAATGGTGTAATTAAATGTTTGCTTTCCCAAGTCGCGTGTCAGCAAGGACATGCGGTCTTTTCTGTCTCTGATGTGACACAATTTGCCACGCGTCCATCCCTCATTTACTGTGGACCCTGCCTTCCTGTGCCTTCTGACACCAATTGTGTAAGACGAGACCGTGATAACTAACCTAGACTATCCTAGGCTAATGACCTGTACATCAATAGCTTATACTGGAGCAGAGAAAATGCATCTTAGACGGGGGTACATCTCGGAACCGAGGATAGGTACATCTCGAGCCGAGGGGAGCTGTACATGACGACCGAGGTATCATATCAGACCGAGAGATACGTGTCGGTTCGTAAAACGTACTTGACTATGTGTCAAGTACCTCAGGGGCGAGGGAGTTGTAAGTCGATGGTACGTGATCTCAATAACAGGATTTTTAGTGACGCCGAGGACACATGTCTTCGTCTTGAAATATTTCAGAAAAGTCGCATCACGTGTCAACCCAATTTAGTAAGACCAGGTGATTCAGGATGATCACTTACTTGATAGATGGATAAACTGTTCCTCATTCTTTAGAGACCTCAAACATCTCTACTCCACCGACCGGCCAACCAACGAACCAAACCCCTAATGCTGAGCTGAGTAGGTCTTTTATATATGCATGCGGCCATCCCATTTGCATTATTTATGTGATTTACTATCACCCCATTTTGCAACCATCATCATTTGCACCATTTTTATAGTCATTGTCAGCTACTTGCTCATGACAGGAAGAAGGGCCATGAATGTCTAAGCACTGTTCAAAGCCCATGGTAATAGCCACCGCCCTTATATATATTTATTTATGAATCTTTTAAAAAATTTGGGATATATTATAGTCAGCAGCTAGGGCTAGTTGCCTAGATTTATTATATAATAAATGGTTAAATAAACATTATGACTAGTCCAAAGGAGATTTGGTGAGCAGATCCTAACATAGTTGGTGAAGAGTTTGGTCAGAGTTATATCTCTCAGCCAGCCACGTTATACGCCACTACCAATTAGCAGAGCCTACACTACATGAAACTCCAGATTAGAATGCAAGGTGAACCTCCCAAATGCCAATGTGATTCCATTCTTTCCCAGCTCCTCATTTACCACCACGCATAAAATACACCGGTTTATTCTCCCTTTTTTCAATAAAAATAAACAAAAAAATCTACCAATTAATATGCATGTTCTACCATGTCCATAAATTTCTCAGAAACTACGCTGAAAAGCAAACAAGGAAGAAGACTGATACCTCAAACCCGATTAGAGAATAAGAATACCATGCAGAGTTATCTTGCAGAAAACTATCATCAAAGAAGGACAGAAAAAACAACACAAGTTACACGATCCAGTTCATTCTTCCGGGGAAAATTCCCTTTTTCTTTCCCTATTAGCCAAAGAGAGTAAAAATTCCAGCCTTCTTATAATGATGGATAACATATGAATCTCTCACTACATGATCCAAGAAAGTTTTGGTGCAACGGCCAATCTCCTTCCCTGGTTTTTTAATCATCATCTGCACCAGAGTCCACAGGGAAAATTATAGCAAAAAATGTTGTTGCTAGACTGAATATTTGTTGTTTCGGTTGATGAAAACCGTAAACAGTATTCAATGAGACGTTTAAAAAGAGGATTAAGCCACTGATCAAAACATATCAGATTGCTACATGTAGCAGTAACATAATATGAGATGAACCACATATAAAAATTCAGAATTGATAGCCACCTTAAATCTTGTCCTCCACCATGAAGCATAAAGTACTTCATTTTTTAAGGACTACCAAAAATTATTAGAAGTATCAGAAATTGCTATCTAAAGAATAACTTATCTGCTGTGAAAATTTAGGTAATGAAAGCTCTCTATTATTGCTTCCATACCTAACCAGCCAAAGGACCCTTAGAAAAGCTAAACTCATTACGTATTCACACAAAAGATGCTACTAAACTATAGATCACATACATGATATGGGAGAAGAAAACAATATATCACATCATTTGAGGACAGAAGAAATTATACAAGAACAGTAATGGAGTAAACAATGTCAAGCTTTACCAATTTCAATTGACCAAAAACTATGTTTGATGGAATTACCATTTGACAGGTCAACATGTACGAAGAAACTCGCAGCAACAATCAGATAGCATAGAATAAGCATCAACCCTTTGAAATAGTTTGATGTCCCTTCCTGCAGCAATTGAAGCAATGATTATGAATTCTTGATCCATAAGCAATATTTCATGTATGATAGCATACACATCACATGACCACAGAGATAACGCTCTACCTACAATAAATCTATGTCGAGCCCACTGTAAATTCAAAGGAAAGATTGGTACAAATACAACATGGGAACAGGTACTTTTGGTATCTGCAGTCATTGCACCAGTCATGACTCATCTTTGAGAATAAACTGCACTCCAATGCACAAGCCTCTCCAACTTGGAAAGACGGAGGAGTTTGGTTGACACTGGCCTTCACACTGCAGAACGGATATCAATTCCGCTCAATTCATTACAAGTTTCTTGAAACCAATACTCACCAAGGACAGCAGAGTCGGAACTTAGCTGTCCCTTTAACCTAATCCATGGCACAATAACCTTGTAACTCATTATTCAGTAACTTTCAGCGCTCACCATACTTATTAGTCATTACTAACAGAAGAAATTTCATAAGAGCATGAGGGTTTATTATACCACCTTTGTTTCTAGACGGACAGATGCTATTGTGTGGATCTGATATTAGCAAAGCCAGTCAACAGTGAGGACCCTCAAGGTGGAATGCACTAGAATGCTTCCAATAAACCCGATCTCCACACAACAGCATTAGGTATGGTTAGCTAGTAAAAACATATGGTTGAAGCAACCATCTATCTTTTTAGTAAAGTAAAGTAAAGAAAAGATTTTTTCTTGAATCTGAAAGAATGACATCTGATGCAACTCATAAATGGAATAAGATGATTCATCATGTGAAAGCATTGGACAATGCATGCAGAGTGTGGAAGCCGAACTAAGTAGGGGCCGTGTACAAATGACAGGTCTCCTACATATTCCATCCAAAAGCCAATTATGATATCAAAATTACAATTTCTGCCAAATAGCACTGAGAAAATCCAGGTAGATGGCCTAGATGTGGAAAGTCTTGAAACCTATTGGGCGAAACTACCACAAATTAAACATAAGCCGCTCATTTTTATTCTCTTAGATATGCCTTAACTGTGACATCATCCCATTTTACATATTCCAAATTGCAATTTGCACTTAGAACTTCCTTTGCATGTGAGTATTTAAAACTCTACAGAAAGACATCTTCAGAAACTAGTAACATTCCAGGGAAAATAAGGTAAGGTAAAATTTGGACGTCAAAGTGAAACCATTCCTTATTCATTGTGTCCCAAGACTCATTCTTTCTCTATTTATTTTCTTTTTTAACAACTAAGAATATGAATTAGAAGTTGAGAATATGCAACATAGATGACATATCTAACATGCTCTAAANTAGACTATCCTAGGCTAATGACCTGTACATCAATAGCTTATACTGGAGCAGAGAAAATGCATCTTAGACGGGGGTACATCTCGGAACCGAGGATAGGTACATCTCGAGCCGAGGGGAGCTGTACATGACGACCGAGGTATCATATCAGACCGAGAGATACGTGTCGGTTCGTAAAACGTACTTGACTATGTGTCAAGTACCTCAGGGGCGAGGGAGTTGTAAGTCGATGGTACGTGATCTCAATAACAGGATTTTTAGTGACGCCGAGGACACATGTCTTCGTCTTGAAATATTTCAGAAAAGTCGCATCACGTGTCAACCCAATTTAGTAAGACCACGTGATTCAGGATGATCACTTACTTGATAGATGGATAAACTGTTCCTCATTCTTTAGAGACCTCAAACATCTCTACTCCACCGACCGGCCAACCAACGAACCAAACCCCTAATGCTGAGCTGAGTAGGTCTTTTATATATGCATGCGGCCATCCCATTTGCATTATTTATGTGATTTACTATCACCCCATTTTGCAACCATCATCATTTGCACCATTTTTATAGTCATTGTCAGCTACTTGCTCATGACAGGAAGAAGGGCCATGAATGTCTAAGCACTGTTCAAAGCCCATGGTAATAGCCACCGCCCTTATATATATTTATTTATGAATCTTTTAAAAAATTTGGGATATATTATAGTCAGCAGCTAGGGCTAGTTGCCTAGATTTATTATATAATAAATGGTTAAATAAACATTATGACTAGTCCAAAGGAGATTTGGTGAGCAGATCCTAACATAGTTGGTGAAGAGTTTGGTCAGAGTTATATCTCTCAGCCAGCCACGTTATACGCCACTACCAATTAGCAGAGCCTACACTACATGAAACTCCAGATTAGAATGCAAGGTGAACCTCCCAAATGCCAATGTGATTCCATTCTTTCCCAGCTCCTCATTTACCACCACGCATAAAATACACCGGTTTATTCTCCCTTTTTTCAATAAAAATAAACAAAAAAATCTACCAATTAATATGCATGTTCTACCATGTCCATAAATTTCTCAGAAACTACGCTGAAAAGCAAACAAGGAAGAAGACTGATACCTCAAACCCGATTAGAGAATAAGAATACCATGCAGAGTTATCTTGCAGAAAACTATCATCAAAGAAGGACAGAAAAAACAACACAAGTTACACGATCCAGTTCATTCTTCCGGGGAAAATTCCCTTTTTCTTTCCCTATTAGCCAAAGAGAGTAAAAATTCCAGCCTTCTTATAATGATGGATAACATATGAATCTCTCACTACATGATCCAAGAAAGTTTTGGTGCAACGGCCAATCTCCTTCCCTGGTTTTTTAATCATCATCTGCACCAGAGTCCACAGGGAAAATTATAGCAAAAAATGTTGTTGCTAGACTGAATATTTGTTGTTTCGGTTGATGAAAACCGTAAACAGTATTCAATGAGACGTTTAAAAAGAGGATTAAGCCACTGATCAAAACATATCAGATTGCTACATGTAGCAGTAACATAATATGAGATGAACCACATATAAAAATTCAGAATTGATAGCCACCTTAAATCTTGTCCTCCACCATGAAGCATAAAGTACTTCATTTTTTAAGGACTACCAAAAATTATTAGAAGTATCAGAAATTGCTATCTAAAGAATAACTTATCTGCTGTGAAAATTTAGGTAATGAAAGCTCTCTATTATTGCTTCCATACCTAACCAGCCAAAGGACCCTTAGAAAAGCTAAACTCATTACGTATTCACACAAAAGATGCTACTAAACTATAGATCACATACATGATATGGGAGAAGAAAACAATATATCACATCATTTGAGGACAGAAGAAATTATACAAGAACAGTAATGGAGTAAACAATGTCAAGCTTTACCAATTTCAATTGACCAAAAACTATGTTTGATGGAATTACCATTTGACAGGTCAACATGTACGAAGAAACTCGCAGCAACAATCAGATAGCATAGAATAAGCATCAACCCTTTGAAATAGTTTGATGTCCCTTCCTGCAGCAATTGAAGCAATGATTATGAATTCTTGATCCATAAGCAATATTTCATGTATGATAGCATACACATCACATGACCACAGAGATAACGCTCTACCTACAATAAATCTATGTCGAGCCCACTGTAAATTCAAAGGAAAGATTGGTACAAATACAACATGGGAACAGGTACTTTTGGTATCTGCAGTCATTGCACCAGTCATGACTCATCTTTGAGAATAAACTGCACTCCAATGCACAAGCCTCTCCAACTTGGAAAGACGGAGGAGTTTGGTTGACACTGGCCTTCACACTGCAGAACGGATATCAATTCCGCTCAATTCATTACAAGTTTCTTGAAACCAATACTCACCAAGGACAGCAGAGTCGGAACTTAGCTGTCCCTTTAACCTAATCCATGGCACAATAACCTTGTAACTCATTATTCAGTAACTTTCAGCGCTCACCATACTTATTAGTCATTACTAACAGAAGAAATTTCATAAGAGCATGAGGGTTTATTATACCACCTTTGTTTCTAGACGGACAGATGCTATTGTGTGGATCTGATATTAGCAAAGCCAGTCAACAGTGAGGACCCTCAAGGTGGAATGCACTAGAATGCTTCCAATAAACCCGATCTCCACACAACAGCATTAGGTATGGTTAGCTAGTAAAAACATATGGTTGAAGCAACCATCTATCTTTTTAGTAAAGTAAAGTAAAGAAAAGATTTTTTCTTGAATCTGAAAGAATGACATCTGATGCAACTCATAAATGGAATAAGATGATTCATCATGTGAAAGCATTGGACAATGCATGCAGAGTGTGGAAGCCGAACTAAGTAGGGGCCGTGTACAAATGACAGGTCTCCTACATATTCCATCCAAAAGCCAATTATGATATCAAAATTACAATTTCTGCCAAATAGCACTGAGAAAATCCAGGTAGATGGCCTAGATGTGGAAAGTCTTGAAACCTATTGGGCGAAACTACCACAAATTAAACATAAGCCGCTCATTTTTATTCTCTTAGATATGCCTTAACTGTGACATCATCCCATTTTACATATTCCAAATTGCAATTTGCACTTAGAACTTCCTTTGCATGTGAGTATTTAAAACTCTACAGAAAGACATCTTCAGAAACTAGTAACATTCCAGGGAAAATAAGGTAAGGTAAAATTTGGACGTCAAAGTGAAACCATTCCTTATTCATTGTGTCCCAAGACTCATTCTTTCTCTATTTATTTTCTTTTTTAACAACTAAGAATATGAATTAGAAGTTGAGAATATGCAACATAGATGACATATCTAACATGCTCTAAAAGAGCTAGAGATGAGTATGAAAGAACAGATACATACATGTGTGTGTGTGTGTGTGTGTGAGAGAGAGAGAGAGAGAGAGAGTGAAACCTGCAGCATAAATGCCACCACTAGAACTGTGATAAAGAGCGTAGCAGTCTCAAAAAGTTGGAAATTCAAGTCCATAGGCTCTCCCATGAGCCAGCCAACAACTACACAAAAGGGAATCTGCATTTAACAAATACGCAGCATTCGTAAGACCATTCTCTCCTGAAACATTACTCTAGTACAAAACATTAGTTCAACCACTCAGTCTTATACATGCCTGCAGAAAATAAGTTTAGCATAACTTATCAGAAATGGGGAAAGAAAGGAGGTTTATTTTTCTTCACAGGAAATAAAGTTGGAAGTAGTTAACAGAAACCGTTCAAATCAATGATCAAAATGGATTTTGAGGTCTTACCACAAACATTGATATCTGAGTCGAGGAACCTATCGCAACTCCAAGGGTGATATCCTGTCCAAGAATACAGTTAAATTAACTGAATTGACAAAAGTAGGAAATGATTGGTATGATTTTTCGGCACTCACAAGCTTGTCTTTCATGGCAAACATAATAGCACTCGCATGTTCTGCAGCATTCCCTACAATTGGCAGCAAGATGACACTGATAAAAGACACAGGCATGTTCAAGGAGTCGGATGCTCCCTGAAAAGTTACCAGCGATATTTAGTCAAGATGACTGTTTCTAGAGTTCAGCTAAGTTTCCAAGATAGTAACTATACAAAAAGTGTCTCCATAAACTAACACAATTCAAAATAATGTCCATCTCCAATGTTGGAAATGAAGCCAAATTGTTTTTGAAACTTCAATATTTTCTACCAAATTTATCTAATACCATAATAAAACAATATCCCAGAAATATTGGGACAAGGCTTTGTTGAGTTGAGAAAAAAATAATCATGCATGCATCCCTCTCATGATAACATCTTGAACTTCGTGAACTTCATATTAATAGTAGGAAGAATTATAAATTTTTTTGCATGATTACATAAAGATTGCATGACACATCAATCATCTAGATTGAGCTACGGATTATAGCAATCAACCTAATAGTTTAGCAATTCAAAAAAGTTCATGAGGTAGAAGATAGAACAGTTCCAATTTTTCCCATTTGTAAATAGTCCAAATGCATGCAAGTTACTGAAGTGAATCTTGTCTCACAGGTCTTACCTGTATGGCATCAACAAGATATCCAGACAGTATAGAAATCCAGAGAGTCAAAATAGCAAGCCACCCAACTGCTTCCCACTGTGTAATCTCAGGGACTTCTTCTTCATCAGAATCTTCGGTACTATTTTCTCTCTCCTGCAACGGATGCCAGAGTAATGTTAGAGAACAGTCGAAGCATCCTTGTGACTGTACAGAGTTATCTCACAAAAATATACCAGCCGTAATCTATCAAGTTCGAGCTTTGTAAGATTTGCACATAGCACACTATTATGCCACAAGCCACATATGCATGTGATCACTTTAAGCGTTATACAATATACATGGTATCAAAGAAGTAATGAAGAATACCAAACAGGCAAACCAAGTGGCAATCATGTACGTTCCCATAGTTAATATTAAAACTCCAGTTACATACCACATCTTCAAACAAAACTCAACAAAAAGACTAACCTCACCAATAGCACTATAAAGATTACTTTGACTCTTAAGCTGAAAGAAAAGATAACTTGCATATGCCACCAGCATTATACAGCTGCTAAATCTTGAAAGAGACATCTCTGACTTCCCAAAATGTGCTTCTGTACGTGTGAAGTGAAGCACTGCTGGAAATAATAGTCCCATAACAGCCATCAACAACAATCCTGAGTTCACCAGGGCAGCTGCCTGCAACATTTTAACATAAATTGGTTTTTTTGTTTTACTTGAGCAGAGGATAGTATAAGCTAATTCCACTCAAAAAGCTCATTCCGCCGTCATGAAGAAACTTTTTAGCAGATTATGATCATCTACCTTATTGAAAACCTGAACTTTCTGGTAATGAATGATCCCACCACTGAAAAAGGCACATCCAAGCACTAGTAACATATTCGACAAGATGGAACCCAGTAATGATTGCTGAACAACCCTAATCATCCCATTCTTCAATGCATATATCGAAATTATCATTTCTGTCGCATTGCCAAATGTAGCATTTAGAAGGCCACCGACTGCAAATCCAACCAAAAAACACTCTTCATGGCACAGAAAACCATACTTACATAAGGACAGTATGCGAAGAATAACTTCTATTTGGCAAGTTATTTCTAATTTTAAATTTATCAGTACAGATAGGCACATGGAAATGCACATGCATGACACAAATACATAAATATGGAAGTTCTAGGAATAATCATTGATCTAGGAATTCAAACGTCATATAATATTTTGGTACCTTACCAAATAGGTCTTAATTGGAATATTGAACAGGTCAATTAGAATTTTTACAGTCAAGAAATCCCATTGTATTGGTAGTTCTTCGAAAGGAGAGAGAACAGAGGAAATAATATCTCACTGGCATGTAATTTCCATATGCACAATATAAGAAATCGTTATATCAAAATTATGTCTTATATATCAAAATAATACCCACATCAATACATATAGACATATATTTAAACAATATAAGAAATCGTTACCTTTTGATCAGCAAATCATATTGCTATTTTTCTTAAAAACTTCAATATGATTACTTTTGAAAACTTTACATTTATCCATAATATAATTCTTATAATTCAAATGAATTTTCAATTTTCGACAACACACATTAACAGGTTTCCAAAAAGGGTCAGAGATATTGCCAAAGTAGTGTCGAACATATGTTTGCAATTAAGATACTATTTCTCACTTATGGAAACTACCAAAAGAGTATCAGATACGTCTCTGAGAGTATGATAAGAGTCGGTCCAACAATTGTCCTACTTAGAAGCATGCGTGCTTATTAGCAATTAATAAAAGAATACAACTAAAGTGAGGGCTTCCCTGAGTCAATTGACAGGTCTAATTCAATAAAATGGGCAACAAAGCTCAATTCTCATATGTTAAGTTTAGAGAGTTAACACAATATTAGAGAAAAACGGAGAGTGGTCAAAAACTTAACCTATCTCTCACAAACCACTTGTATTTATAGTTAAGTCATACCATACAAAAGACATGTATACCCTCTAGTGGTATAATTATTACAACTAGTATTTTCATAATACTCTTAACATCAAACATGCCAGTAAATTTACTTCAAAACAGATGGATAGCTCCCATATGCTGCATTTCCCTCATGCACACAACATATCCAAAATCAACTTTATTCTCCAGCCCGGTGAATTCGTGTGGTTAAAAAGTGCAGAGAGGCCATTAGTGAATCCGTTCACGAACTTTAGGACCAACACCAATGACATTCAAAGTTTGGTGGCTCGACGCGCCTACAACACTCATGTTCAACAGGGATTACACACATTTGCTGACATATGTGATCCCCGCTCGGTGCAAATGAGCATTTTCAAAACTAATCGGATGGCACAATAATTTTGAAATTAAACTAAGCCATGAACAAGTAAAATAGACTCAACATTCTTTAGCACAAATGGAAAAACTTGGAACACAATAAATGCCTCTATGTACAATTGGAGAGGGAGAAACATGCCCAGCTGAAATGATGTATGTTGTGATCATGCACAATAGTGCCAAGGCAATCCAAAAACTTGTGTGTCATGAACATCCTGGTTTTTCATATTACTTTGTCTGTTAAAAAAAAATCATGTACCTGTAGGTCCTGTATAAAATGCAAGCTGCCTGGACCATAGTGGTAAGTGAACGAGGTGTTAGTATGTTCCATGTAAAGGAACAGAAACAAGGTATTAGTATGTTCCAAAAGAACAAAAGAATGGTAAAGGAACAAAATTGACAGGATCCTGCATTTAAATTCAACAAGCAAACACTTACTCGGTTGCATAACCCAGACGCTCTGCTAAAGGTGTAATGCCCAATAAACTGAAAATGAAGACCCATCCCTAAAATATAGAAGTGACCATCAAAGAATTAAAGCCCCACAAGAAAGGCATCAAAATCACTTTTTAGCATATTCCCTTCATTATGGAAGTGAATGACAAAAACATGGTTTAGAGAGCTATGCTTCTTACATGCTTCCTGGTAAGGTAGTGCAGCAGTATTGCAAGGGGCCCAAAAGGAAGCAAAATGTTAATCTTTGCTTTAATTAAAACGATACAAATACTCCTCATAGGGCTGATCCTATGTATCCTTTTTAAGGCCCATGTACTGAACACACTTGCACGTGATACAATGTGAGATGTCTCAAAATGCAAAGCTTGCACTTTAGCAGTGGCTTGTGATGAGCTAAAAGGTATCTCTTCATCAGATTCAAAGTCTATCTTCTCCTCAAGAGATCCCATCGGCACAGACAAGCAATCTCGCTGATGAACAAAGATGAACCCACACTTAAAATGATAAGAATCTCAACCATTTTGACAAAGCAATTCACTATTGGAGGATTGATTCGCTAACATCAATTCAATAAACCAAAGGGAATGCTTCGTGATAAACATAGGACTATAACTACAACTACAAAGGATAGTTTGAAAAGTAGATGCTTCGAACCAAAGTCCATTGAACTCAAATTATTTGTCTTACATGCAATTTTTTTGTATTTACACAAAAAATACACTCTAGAAATCAAGCAAAAGAAAATTAGTACAAAAGGAACTCCTGGAATGTTTACTGTTTTATTTCTGGAGGGTAAGCCACTTGTATTAACACATCATGGAGATACACCAATGGAATTCAGCACCTTCGCCATTTATATGAACAATTCTTCAGAAAACCTGACACCTATAGAGAGCGATTTGGCCATGATTCAGCGTACAATCATTTCTACTTTAGGAAACGTATCTGGAAATTATTCAAGCCTAATATGACCCGGAAAAAAAAAATCATTAATCCAGTGTATGTAACTAAGTATTTAGTGATAATGCTAGTATCTAAAAGCCGTTTTCCCGAAGAAAGGAAAGATCCTTCTAGAAAGGAAATAAGTTCTTTTGCAAAATGAAACCTGCCTTAGTAACTAAATTATCACTTCACAAAGCAATGGCTAGCAGCCGAAAGCTGCCAAGTGAAGCGTGGCATCAACTCCACGACAAGCTAAGTGGTGGACTGACTACTGGAGCGAAAACAGGATAATAAAAGCATAGGAATGGGATCAGCCGACAGCAGACTAAAACAGCTAGTCAAATTGCGCAATTATAACCAAGAACAGTAGAATAAAACTAGCAGATTAAACAATGACAAGGTTTCCATCAATCCTTACAGAGACAGATCAAGGATTGTAAACAAATACAGAGAGATTACATAGTTGTACCTGCGGAGAAACACACTTGGACGACAAAAGCTCAGAACTAGATTCACCAGAAAACCTAACCCAACTTGTATGTGATTTGAAATGACTGACTGTAGTACTACTTTTTAACTGATCCACGGACTCGGTCTTGGCCCGTAGATAGTGGGATGGAATCGACTTAAAACAACGACATACACGTAAAATATATGTTTATTATATTATATTATATACAATGTATAGGGAAGTGGAAGGTCTTTTCCCTGCTCAGCGAGGTAGTGGAGTTGGGCAGTGTTGTCTTCCTTCTTAGTTGAGAGAGAGAGAGAGGTTCTGCGAGAGTAGCGCTGAAGTTAAATTTGATTAATAATACAGTAATTCGTTTGCTGCTAAATTTGAGGATTTGTTCCGGCAGTAATAGAATAGATTAGAATATAAATAGTTGGAATGGAAGTGGTATGCGGTACGAGTACAAAGTACGCTGAAAAGTTTTGTCACAAAAAATCAACAACACATTGTCATGTGAAAATTATGTACATCCAAATTTCTGCATNGGAATGGAAGTGGTATGCGGTACGAGTACAAAGTACGCTGAAAAGTTTTGTCACAAACAATCAACAACACATTGCCATGTGAAAATTATGTACATCCAAATTTCTGCATCATTATAAATTTAAAATATATACGTAGAATTGTTGTTATTAGTGTCGTCTCAAATTTGTATAATATATTTAATTAGTATTATGTCAAAATTTATTTGGGCCCAAATATAAATTATGTTTAATTGAATTTATATTGTGTAATTTATTTGATATGAGTTTGACTTATCAATCAAATTAAATTTTATTTGTTAATTTTATGTCAATTTCATATCAAATTCGACGGCGGCGATGATTGTTGTCAAAATGACATATNTTAGTATTATGTCAAAATTTATTTGGGCCCAAATATAAATTATGTTTAATTGAATTTGTATTGTGTAATTTATTTGATATGAGTTTGACTTATCAATCAAATTAAATTTTATTTGTTAATTTTATGTTAATTTCATATCAAATTCGACGATGATGATGATTGTTGTCAAAATGACATACNCACTTAGACCTGGTAACCCCAGTCCCCATCTCATAAACATGATTTTTACACACACACACTAAAAATGTAGTTTTAGTCCCAACGCAAACAAAATTTCNTGATTGTTGTCAAAATGACATACGGAGACAAAATGTTTAGGCCCAATCCAACTTGTGCCCGCCTCCACCCGAAAGCACTGATGTATGTACATTATTTTTTATAGTTTTCAGTAAAACACAAAAGGCTCATTCATGGCAATTGAACTAAACACAGCAATAGCCACCGACAGTTCTTGAATAATTGAAGTGGGTTTCATCATTCATCAGGTGGACTTTTATTTCTAAGCGGCAAGTGGTGATCCAAATCCCACATTGGANTTCACACGCACACACCCACACATTGAATATAGAAAATTCTCCTAAAAGAAGTAGTAAACTACTCAGTTTGATTTCCAAAATCTAATTCAAAGAACTCTTGTCCAACCTCAATGCAATCATCACCTAATCTAAAATAACATATAACAATCAATCCATTTTTTAACTTCGTNGACAATAAAGTTTTGGAGTTTTTAATTTTTATTGTATAACCAACCCATTATAAAAATATACGGGCCTAAAAAAAAATGATAAATACATACATACTCATTTCACAACAGGAACTNGACAATAAAGTTTTGGAGTTTTTAATTTTTATTGTATAACCAACCCATTATAAAAATGTACGGGCCTAAAAAAAAATGATAAATACATACATACTCATTTCACAACAGGAACCNATCAATCCATTTTTTAACTTCGTTATTTTGTGATGCTATATTTAATTTTTATATTTCTCACCCATTAATATATATACTTAATATATATTTTAGATATAAAATATCCTTTCTAATATGAGATAATAGGGTATGGAAGTATTCTGGGCTGTTTGAAAAAAGTTTCTAAATTTTTGTGGCTAAATCATAATTTTTGAAATTTTTGGGGTCAAAGTGTAATTTTTTTAAAAAACTAATTTTCTGTTTTTGGGACTGCCATAAATTTTATAGAATAGTATTTAAGGTTCTAGAGACCCATTTTTCAAGAATACAATCTCAATTTGATTTATTAGAGTAACTATTGATTTTTAAACACTTAATCGAAACTTTTAGGGGTCGTTTCAATATTTCAAAAAATTTTCAAGACATTGGGTTGTTTTGAAATGACTATATTTGTTTCAAACATATTGGGTCAGTTCTATAAATTACCAAGTTCCAAGGTAGTCAAAAATTGAGTTTATAAAAGTATAGAGATCAAAATAAAATTACTTAAAACAAAGGGGGATGTTTTCATAATTTCAAAACTTTATCTTCTTCAACCTTACGATCCAAAAGCTTTTGGTCCGTACTTTTCTTTCTTCCCCTTCTCAATCTCTTCTTAACACAAATACCACCCNTCATCTCTTTCTCTCTCTTCATAGATGGCCTTCTTTGCGCTCTTCATAGCCGTATAATTCGGCGAGTCTCCGGCCACATTCTCACAAGAATGTCAGTTTTTTGCGACCTCGCTGCCACAACACTCCCATTTCTCCTCACAAGTTCTCATTTCACGTTTCGCTCACAAAGCATCTCTATTTTCTCTCTCTAGAAAATCTATATCTCTGCATGAAATCTCTGGCACTTCGATATGTCAGAGCTAGCAATTTTTTGATGCTGCGAGCTTTTTAAGTCTTTGCAGTACTTTTAGAGTTCCTCCTTTTTGCCCTCTCGTTTGATCTCGGTTTTTCGTAAGTGAATTGAATTGAATTGAATTCGATTCTCTTTCTATTTTTTTGTTTAAATCAACAATGTTTAACTATAAACACTGCCATGTACTTCAATTATAGCTCATTTTACCAAGGAAAAAAGGTTTTCCTATTAATTTTGTATTAGTTTACTTTTCTTATTATGGATTTGGTTGGAATTATATGAATTTCAGCTTTTTCTTTGGTTTTTGGCCTTTTGAACCTATATTGTACACCCCTATCCCGGATCACATTGGGTGGGCGGCGGATCAGCCATCAAGACCTTAACCAACTAACCATGTGCATAATAAATGTAAAATACAGTGGAAGACAAATAATAAAGTGATCCAATTCATCGACCTAATGAATACTAAAAGAATAAGTTCTCAAAATAATTGAATATTTGTCTCAAAACTATAAAAGATATTTATTCCTGAAAACTTACAATAAAATAAATTTTTAATTCTTTTAACCCCTTGTCTATCTAAGAACTTACTCCCCCCCTGATCTTCACCTGAAAAATGTTAAATGTTTGGATGAGCACAAAGACCCATGAATAGTAACCACCTCTAATGAGGTGTGAAAATAAATCTCAGAGTTTATATATAAAAATAAACTTTGATACACACATAAGTACAACAAATTGTACCTCAACCCCTCCCACATAATCATTTAAACAAAATGATATCATGATCACAAATAATTTTATAAATGAAAAGATATTTATAACCCAAAACACTAACACACACATTCAGTTCCAAATACATTTGTCAAATCATGTTTGTTATCACTAGCCTGGTAACCGGCCCAGTCTTTTGTCATCACTAAGTTGANAACTACAACTACAAAGGATAGTTTGAAAAGTAGATGCTTCGAACCAAAGTCCATTGAACTCAAATTATTTGTCTTACATGCAATTTTTTTGTATTTACACAAAAAATACACTCTAGAAATCAAGCAAAAGAAAATTAGTACAAAAGGAACTCCTGGAATGTTTACTGTTTTATTTCTGGAGGGTAAGCCACTTGTATTAACACATCATGGAGATACACCAATGGAATTCAGCACCTTCGCCATTTATATGAACAATTCTTCAGAAAACCTGACACCTATAGAGAGCGATTTGGCCATGATTCAGCGTACAATCATTTCTACTTTAGGAAACGTATCTGGAAATTATTCAAGCCTAATATGACCCGGAAAAAAAAAATCATTAATCCAGTGTATGTAACTAAGTATTTAGTGATAATGCTAGTATCTAAAAGCCGTTTTCCCGAAGAAAGGAAAGATCCTTCTAGAAAGGAAATAAGTTCTTTTGCAAAATGAAACCTGCCTTAGTAACTAAATTATCACTTCACAAAGCAATGGCTAGCAGCCGAAAGCTGCCAAGTGAAGCGTGGCATCAACTCCACGACAAGCTAAGTGGTGGACTGACTACTGGAGCGAAAACAGGATAATAAAAGCATAGGAATGGGATCAGCCGACAGCAGACTAAAACAGCTAGTCAAATTGCGCAATTATAACCAAGAACAGTAGAATAAAACTAGCAGATTAAACAATGACAAGGTTTCCATCAATCCTTACAGAGACAGATCAAGGATTGTAAACAAATACAGAGAGATTACATAGTTGTACCTGCGGAGAAACACACTTGGACGACAAAAGCTCAGAACTAGATTCACCAGAAAACCTAACCCAACTTGTATGTGATTTGAAATGACTGACTGTAGTACTACTTTTTAACTGATCCACGGACTCGGTCTTGGCCCGTAGATAGTGGGATGGAATCGACTTAAAACAACGACATACACGTAAAATATATGTTTATTATATTATATTATATACAATGTATAGGGAAGTGGAAGGTCTTTTCCCTGCTCAGCGAGGTAGTGGAGTTGGGCAGTGTTGTCTTCCTTCTTAGTTGAGAGAGAGAGAGAGGTTCTGCGAGAGTAGCGCTGAAGTTAAATTTGATTAATAATACAGTAATTCGTTTGCTGCTAAATTTGAGGATTTGTTCCGGCAGTAATAGAATAGATTAGAATATAAATAGTTGGAATGGAAGTGGTATGCGGTACGAGTACAAAGTACGCTGAAAAGTTTTGTCACAAAAAATCAACAACACATTGTCATGTGAAAATTATGTACATCCAAATTTCTGCATCATTATAAATTTAAAATATATACGTAGAATTGTTGTTATTAGTGTCGTCTCAAATTTGTATAATATATTTAATTAGTATTATGTCAAAATTTATTTGGGCCCAAATATAAATTATGTTTAATTGAATTTATATTGTGTAATTTATTTGATATGAGTTTGACTTATCAATCAAATTAAATTTTATTTGTTAATTTTATGTCAATTTCATATCAAATTCGACGGCGGCGATGATTGTTGTCAAAATGACATATGGAGACAAAATGTTTAGGCCCAATCCAACTTGTGCCCGCCTCCACCCGAAAGCACTGATGTATGTACATTATTTTTTATAGTTTTCAGTAAACACACAAAAGGCTCATTCATGGCAATTGAACTAAACACAGCAATAGCCACCGACAGTTCTTGAATAATTGAAGTGGGTTTCATCATTCATCAGGTGGACTTTTATTTCTAAGCGGCAAGTGGTGATCCAAATCCCACATTGGACAATAAAGTTTTGGAGTTTTTAATTTTTATTGTATAACCAACCCATTATAAAAATGTACGGGCCTAAAAAAAAATGATAAATACATACATACTCATTTCACAACAGGAACCGATGGCGTAGCCGAAGCACACCCTCTGTTTTTGCCTTGCCTTGTTAGTATGTTGATAATTCCATGCTAGTTTGTGGGCATCACAGGCGTTTAAAAGTGTGAATATCATCATGTATTGTAGATTTTAATTTGATTGATCATTCTATTTATATCTACAATTGATTGGCTTAATGCATTGTTGTCATTGAATTGACAATTAATGAACTTCATTCCATTGAATGTACACACCACATAACACTGTCATGTGATTTGTATTACTCACCCAAAAATTTCTCAACAAAAATATCACTTAACTCCACCTCACTCTAATTCTTGCTTGAGATGGGAATGCCACATAGACTTGGCTTATAACCAAACAAGATTAAATGAATATTTGAGATATGAATGCTACATAGAATAGCTTAGGTATTATAATGGAGAAGATCATATTGGGGTTTAATTAGGTAACCATTACATAGCGCCACACCACATATGGCTGGCTGGCTTCAATGGTTCAAGGGCAGCACCAAATGGACAAGTCGTTAAGATCGGTCCTTCCTGCTGCCACATATAAGAGAGACAGCTCATGCATAGGCCTCGGCAACAGGCCGGGCAGGGATGGCTCAATATATTTCAGCCCATAGTCTGCCAGTGGGCCAAGCTGCTTTGACTAGTCAAAAGGCCGGGGNCTTCCTGCTGCCACATATAAGAGAGACAGCTCATGCATAGGCCTCGGCAACAGGCCGAGCCGGGATGGCCCAATATATTTCAGCCCATAGTCTGCCAGTGGGCCAAGCTGCTTTGACTAGTCAAAAGGCCGGGGCAGCCCCGTCCTTGAAAAAAATAGAAAGCTCTTGGGATGGCCTATTGGGCCAAAAAGTGGACTTTTAATGGGTCAAACCTAACGGGCCACTATTTGGGCCTCAAACGGGTTTTGTACAAAAAATTTAATCAGAAGTACAACTGGTTGTTAATATTGGGGGATCTGAATTTTATTTAAAGGGAAGGACAACTAACCAATAGGGATGACAGTGGACCGGAAAAATATGGATATTCGTCCAAACTCGCTCCATTCCCGCCTTCATTCTCGCACGGATTTATACGGATATTCCTATATAGGTCCACCGTCCAATATGTATAGTCCACCTAATTTACTCTCCTCTTCCTCAGTCAGCCGCCCGCATCCATCAAGTCATCTCTTTCTCTCTCTTCATAGATAGCCTTCTTTGCACTCTTCATAGCCGTATAATTCGGCGAGTCTCCAGCCACATTCTCACAAGAATGTCAGTTTTTTGCGACCTCGCTGCCACAACACTCCCATTTCTCCTCACAAGTTCTCATTTCACGTTTCGCTCACAAAACATCTCTATTTTCTCTGTCTAGAAAATCTATATCTCTGCGTGAAATCTCTGGCACTTCGATATGTCAGAGCTAGCAATTTTTTGATGTTGCAAGCTTTTTAAGTCTTTGCAGTACTTTTAGAGTTCCTCCTTTTTGCCCTCTCGTTTGATCTCGACTTTTCGTAAGTGAATTGAATTCGATTCTCTTTCTATTTTTTTGTTTAAATCAACAATGTTTAGCTATAACCTATATAGGGCTTGAACCTATATTGTACACCCCTACCCCGGATCACATTGGGTGGGCGGCGGACCAGCCATCAAGACCTTAACCAACTAACCATGTGCATAATAAATGTAAAATACAGTGGAAGACAAATAATAAAGTGATCCAATTCATCGACCTAATGAATACTAAAAGAATAAGTTCTCAAAATAATTAAATATTTGTCTCAAAACTATAAAAGATATTTATTCCTGAAAACTTACAATAAAATAAATTTTTAATTCTTTTAACCCTTTGTCTATCTAAGAACTTACTCTCCCCCTGATCCTCACCTGAAAAATGTTAAATGTTTGGATGAGCACAAAGACCCGTGAATAGTAACCACCTCTAATGAGGTGTGAAAATAAATCTCAGAGTTTATATATAAAAATAAACTTTGATACACACATAAGTACAACAAATTGTACCTCAACCCCTCCCACATAATCATTTAAACAAAATGATATCATGATCACAAATAATTTTATAAATGAAAAGATATTTATAACCCAAAACACTAACACACACATTCAGTTCCAAATACATTTGTCAAATCATGTTTGTTATCACTAGCCTGGTAACCGGCCCAGTCTCTTGTCATCACTAAGTTGATGATTGGCCCCCGTCTCTTGTTACCACTAGCCTGGTAACTGGCTCAATCTTTTGTCATCACTAGCCTGATGACTGGCTCAATCTCTTGTTACCACTTAGACCTGGTAACCCCAGTCCCCATCTCATAAACATGATTTTTACACACACACACTAAAAATGTAGTTTTAGTCCCAACGCAAACAAAATTTCTCTTTCATCACCAAAGCAATAATATAAAATCATCCCACAAGTTTTCTAAAATTCACATGTAGAATAGTTCACAATTTCACAACATTTAGTTGCAAGCTCAAAACATCAACACATATATCATATATATGAAAAATTCACACGCACACACCCACACATTGAATATAGAAAATTCTCCTAAAAGAAGTAGTAAACTACTCAGTTTGATTTCCAAAATCTAATTCAAAGAACTCTTGTCCAACCTCAATGCAATCATCACCTAATCTAAAATAACATATAACAATCAATCCATTTTTTAACTTCGTTATTTTGTGATGCTATATTTAATTTTTATATTTCTCACCCATTAATATATATACTTAATATATATTTTAGATATAAAATATCCTTTCTAATATGAGATAATAGGGTATGGAAGTATTCTGGGCTGTTTGAAAAAAGTTTCTAAATTTTTGTGGCTAAATCATAATTTTTGAAATTTTTGGGGTCAAAGTGTAATTTTTTTAAAAAACTAATTTTCTGTTTTTGGGACTGCCATAAATTTTATAGAATAGTATTTAAGGTTCTAGAGACCCATTTTTCAAGAATACAATCTCAATTTGATTTATTAGAGTAACTATTGATTTTTAAACACTTAATCGAAACTTTTAGGGGTCGTTTCAATATTTCAAAAAATTTTCAAGACATTGGGTTGTTTTGAAATGACTATATTTGTTTCAAACATATTGGGTCAGTTCTATAAATTACCAAGTTCCAAGGTAGTCAAAAATTGAGTTTATAAAAGTATAGAGATCAAAATAAAATTACTTAAAACAAAGGGGGATGTTTTCATAATTTCAAAACTTTATCTTCTTCAACCTTACGATCCAAAAGCTTTTGGTCCGTACTTTTCTTTCTTCCCCTTCTCAATCTCTTCTTAACACAAATACCACCCTATTATATATTTGAATTCACCTATTTTAATTTTATAAACCTATGCATATGGATTACTTGCAATATTATATCAAACTACAATCTTGTATATATATATATATATATATATATATATATAATAATTAAATACAAAATTAAATTTCAATTTGAAGACTAACCTTGATGATCAAATCTTTTAGTTTTCTTTCTTCTTCTCTAAATCCCCTTCTTTCTTTCTCTTACTTTTTCTTTACTTAAAACCCTAGTCTCTCCTCTCCTTTCTCTTATTCAAACGTATGTGTAGATGTTGGGAAGAGAATATATATATCTATATGTCAATAGACTTCTAGGGCAACAAGAGAACTCATTTTAATCACACTTTTATCCCATTTTNACGGGCCACTATTTGGGCCTCAAACGGGTTTTGTACAAAAAATTTAATCAGAAGTACAACTGGTTGTTAATATTGGGGGATCTGAATTTTATTTAAAGGGAAGGACAACTAACCAATAGGGATGACAGTGGACCGGAAAAATATGGATATTCGTCCAAACTCGCTCCATTCCCGCCTTCATTCTCGCACGGATTTATACGGATATTCCTATATAGGTCCACCGTCCAATATGTATAGTCCACCTAATTTACTCTCCTCTTCCTCAGTCAGCCGCCCGCATCCATCAAGTCATCTCTTTCTCTCTCTTCATAGATAGCCTTCTTTGCACTCTTCATAGCCGTATAATTCGGCGAGTCTCCAGCCACATTCTCACAAGAATGTCAGTTTTTTGCGACCTCGCTGCCACAACACTCCCATTTCTCCTCACAAGTTCTCATTTCACGTTTCGCTCACAAAACATCTCTATTTTCTCTGTCTAGAAAATCTATATCTCTGCGTGAAATCTCTGGCACTTCGATATGTCAGAGCTAGCAATTTTTTGATGTTGCAAGCTTTTTAAGTCTTTGCAGTACTTTTAGAGTTCCTCCTTTTTGCCCTCTCGTTTGATCTCGACTTTTCGTAAGTGAATTGAATTCGATTCTCTTTCTATTTTTTTGTTTAAATCAACAATGTTTAGCTATAACCTATATAGGGCTTGAACCTATATTGTACACCCCTACCCCGGATCACATTGGGTGGGCGGCGGACCAGCCATCAAGACCTTAACCAACTAACCATGTGCATAATAAATGTAAAATACAGTGGAAGACAAATAATAAAGTGATCCAATTCATCGACCTAATGAATACTAAAAGAATAAGTTCTCAAAATAATTAAATATTTGTCTCAAAACTATAAAAGATATTTATTCCTGAAAACTTACAATAAAATAAATTTTTAATTCTTTTAACCCTTTGTCTATCTAAGAACTTACTCTCCCCCTGATCCTCACCTGAAAAATGTTAAATGTTTGGATGAGCACAAAGACCCGTGAATAGTAACCACCTCTAATGAGGTGTGAAAATAAATCTCAGAGTTTATATATAAAAATAAACTTTGATACACACATAAGTACAACAAATTGTACCTCAACCCCTCCCACATAATCATTTAAACAAAATGATATCATGATCACAAATAATTTTATAAATGAAAAGATATTTATAACCCAAAACACTAACACACACATTCAGTTCCAAATACATTTGTCAAATCATGTTTGTTATCACTAGCCTGGTAACCGGCCCAGTCTCTTGTCATCACTAAGTTGATGATTGGCCCCCGTCTCTTGTTACCACTAGCCTGGTAACTGGCTCAATCTTTTGTCATCACTAGCCTGATGACTGGCTCAATCTCTTGTTACCACTTAGACCTGGTAACCCCAGTCCCCATCTCATAAACATGATTTTTACACACACACACTAAAAATGTAGTTTTAGTCCCAACGCAAACAAAATTTCTCTTTCATCACCAAAGCAATAATATAAAATCATCCCACAAGTTTTCTAAAATTCACATGTAGAATAGTTCACAATTTCACAACATTTAGTTGCAAGCTCAAAACATCAACACATATATCATATATATGAAAAATTCACACGCACACACCCACACATTGAATATAGAAAATTCTCCTAAAAGAAGTAGTAAACTACTCAGTTTGATTTCCAAAATCTAATTCAAAGAACTCTTGTCCAACCTCAATGCAATCATCACCTAATCTAAAATAACATATAACAATCAATCCATTTTTTAACTTCGTTATTTTGTGATGCTATATTTAATTTTTATATTTCTCACCCATTAATATATATACTTAATATATATTTTAGATATAAAATATCCTTTCTAATATGAGATAATAGGGTATGGAAGTATTCTGGGCTGTTTGAAAAAAGTTTCTAAATTTTTGTGGCTAAATCATAATTTTTGAAATTTTTGGGGTCAAAGTGTAATTTTTTTAAAAAACTAATTTTCTGTTTTTGGGACTGCCATAAATTTTATAGAATAGTATTTAAGGTTCTAGAGACCCATTTTTCAAGAATACAATCTCAATTTGATTTATTAGAGTAACTATTGATTTTTAAACACTTAATCGAAACTTTTAGGGGTCGTTTCAATATTTCAAAAAATTTTCAAGACATTGGGTTGTTTTGAAATGACTATATTTGTTTCAAACATATTGGGTCAGTTCTATAAATTACCAAGTTCCAAGGTAGTCAAAAATTGAGTTTATAAAAGTATAGAGATCAAAATAAAATTACTTAAAACAAAGGGGGATGTTTTCATAATTTCAAAACTTTATCTTCTTCAACCTTACGATCCAAAAGCTTTTGGTCCGTACTTTTCTTTCTTCCCCTTCTCAATCTCTTCTTAACACAAATACCACCCTATTATATATTTGAATTCACCTATTTTAATTTTATAAACCTATGCATATGGATTACTTGCAATATTATATCAAACTACAATCTTGTATATATATATATATATATATATATATATATAATAATTAAATACAAAATTAAATTTCAATTTGAAGACTAACCTTGATGATCAAATCTTTTAGTTTTCTTTCTTCTTCTCTAAATCCCCTTCTTTCTTTCTCTTACTTTTTCTTTACTTAAAACCCTAGTCTCTCCTCTCCTTTCTCTTATTCAAACGTATGTGTAGATGTTGGGAAGAGAATATATATATCTATATGTCAATAGACTTCTAGGGCAACAAGAGAACTCATTTTAATCACACTTTTATCCCATTTTTTATTATTATTATTCTTATTTTATAGTTACTCGTGGTACCTAAATAAATAAATAAATAAATATATATATATATATATATGTATATTNGTTTAAATCAACAATGTTTAGCTATAACCTATATAGGGCTTGAACCTATATTGTACACCCCTACCCCGGATCACATTGGGTGGGCGGCGGACCAGCCATCAAGACCTTAACCAACTAACCATGTGCATAATAAATGTAAAATACAGTGGAAGACAAATAATAAAGTGATCCAATTCATCGACCTAATGAATACTAAAAGAATAAGTTCTCAAAATAATTGAATATTTGTCTCAAAACTATAAAAGATATTTATTCCTGAAAACTTACAATAAAATAAATTTTTAATTCTTTTAACCCCTTGTCTATCTAAGAACTTACTCCCCCCCTGATCTTCACCTGAAAAATGTTAAATGTTTGGATGAGCACAAAGACCCATGAATAGTAACCACCTCTAATGAGGTGTGAAAATAAATCTCAGAGTTTATATATNTCTCTGAGTGGCTCTTCCATAGGACTATAACGAAAGGAAAGACCCTGTTCCTCAATACTCGTTCTTCTCGATTCAAGATCTTTACTGGTAGCTCTTCATAAGACAAATCGATTCGCATTTGTAGCGGCTCAACCTCAATTACGTGCGATGGATCTAACATGTACTTCCTAAGCGTTGATATATGAAATACATTGTGGATATCAGCCAACTCTGGTGGTAAGGCTGGGCTATAAGCCACTGCACCAACTCTTCCTAAAATCTCAAATGGTCCAATATACCTTGGACTCAACTTTCTCTTTTTNCTGCCACAACACTCCCATTTCTCCTCACAAGTTCTCATTTCACGTTTCGCTCACAAAACATCTCTATTTTCTCTGTCTAGAAAATCTATATCTCTGCGTGAAATCTCTGGCACTTCGATATGTCAGAGCTAGCAATTTTTTGATGTTGCAAGCTTTTTAAGTCTTTGCAGTACTTTTAGAGTTCCTCCTTTTTGCCCTCTCGTTTGATCTCGACTTTTCGTAAGTGAATTGAATTCGATTCTCTTTCTATTTTTTTGTTTAAATCAACAATGTTTAGCTATAACCTATATAGGGCTTGAACCTATATTGTACACCCCTACCCCGGATCACATTGGGTGGGCGGCGGACNGACTCAACTTTCTCTTTTAACTAAATCTCATAATCCTTTTTCAAGGTGACACCTTTAGGAATACATGATCGCCCTCCTGAAATTCTAAGTCTATCCTCCGATTGTCCACATAACTTTTTTGTTTATTCTGAACAACCCGAAGTCTTTCCTGAATCAATTGTACTTTATCTGTGGTCTCTTGTATTATCTCTGNACCTGGTAACCCCAGTCCCCATCTCATAAACATGATTTTTACACACACACACTAAAACTGTAGTTTTAGTCCCAACGCAAACAAAATTTCTTNAAGTGATCCAATTCATCGACCTAATGAATACTAAAAGAATAAGTTCTCAAAATAATTAAATATTTGTCTCAAAACTATAAAAGATATTTATTCCTGAAAACTTACAATAAAATAAATTTTTAATTCTTTTAACCCTTTGTCTATCTAAGAACTTACTCTCCCCCTGATCCTCACCTGAAAAATGTTAAATGTTTGGATGAGCACAAAGACCCGTGAATAGTAACCACCTCTAATGAGANAGCCTCATACGGTGTCATGCCATGCCAATGCTAGCTTGAAAGCAGTTATTATAAGAAAACTCAACTAATAGTAAATATTCTTCCCAAGAACCCTTTAAGTCAAGCACACAAATACAAACATGTCTTCCAATATTTGAATAACTCNATTCTCCTAAAAGAAGTAGTAAACTACTCAGTTTGATTTCCAAAATCTAATTCAAAGCACTCTTGTCCAACCTCAATGCAATCATCACCTAATCTAAAATAACATATAACAATCAATCCATTTTTTAACTTCGCTATTTTGTGATGCTATATTTAATTTTTATATTTCTCACCCATTAATATATATACTTAATATATATTTTAGATATAAAATATCCTTTCTAATATGAGATAATAGGGTATGGAAGTATTCTGGGCTGTTTGAAAAAAGTTTCTAAAGTTTTGTGGCTAAATCATAATTTTTGAAATTTTTGGGGTCAAAGTGTAATTTTTTTAAAAAACTAATTTTCGGTTTTTGGGACTGCCATAAATTTTCTAGAATAGTATTTAAGGTTCTAGAGACCCATTTTTCAAGAATACAATTTCAATTTGATTTATTAGAGTAACTATTGATTTTTAAACACTTAATCGAAACTTTTAGGAGTCGTTTCAATATTTCAAAAAATTTTCAAGACTCGGGGCTGTTTTGAAATGACTATATTTGTTTCAAACATATTGGGTCAGTTCTATAAATTACCAAGTTCCAAGGTAGTCAAAAATTGAGTTTATAAAAGTATAGAGATCAAAATAAAATTACTTAAAACAAAGGGGGATGTTTTCATAATTTCAAAACTTTATATTCTTCAACCTTACGATCCAAAAGCTTTTGGTCCGTTCTTTTCTTTCTTCCCCTTCTCAATCTCTTCTTAACACAAATACCACCTTATTATATATTTGAATTCACCTATTTTAATTTTATAAACCTATGCATATGGATTACTTGCAATATTATATCAAACTACAATCTTGTATATGTATATATATATAATAATTAAATACAAAATTAAATTTCAATTTGAAGACTAACCTTAATGATCAAATCTTTTAGTTTTCTTTCTTCTTCTCTAAATCCCCTTCTTTCTTTCTCTTACTTTTTCTTTACTCAAAAATCTAGTCTCTCCTCTCCTTTCTCTTATTCAAACGTATGTGTAGATGTTGGAAAGAGAATATATATATCTATATGTCAATAGACTTCTAGGGCAACAAGAGAACTCATTTTAATCACACTTTTATCCCCTTTTATTATTATTATTATTCTTATTTTATAGTTACTCGTGGTACCTAAATAAATAAATAAATATATATATATATATATATATATAGTTTAACCATAAGGCATCTATGTACAACAAATTCTAAATTTTTAAATAATTTGCTATTTTTTTATTTATCTATTTATTTATTAGATAGGTCCAAAAGCATACCTGTATTGTGCATTGCAACTCTCTCCCTCTTCAAGAAGTTTGGTCCTCCAAACTTGGTGCATCCCGCGGTTGGAACAACTGTGAGTACTTTTCCTTAATCTTTTGTTCACTCTCCAAGGTAGTTTCCATCTCTGAGTGGCTCTTCCATAGGACTATAACGAAAGGAAAGACCCTGTTCCTCAATAATCGTTCTTCTCGATTAAAGATCTTCACTGGTAGCTCTTCATAAGACAAATCGATTCGCATTTGTAGTGACTCAACCTCAATTACGTGCGATGGATCTAACATGTACTTCCTAAGCATTGATATATGAAATACATTGTGGATATCAGTCAGCTCTGGTGGTAAGGCTGCGCTATAAGCCACTGCACCAACTCTTCCTAAAATCTCAAATGGTCCAATATACCTTGGACTCAACTTTCTCTTTTAACTAAATCTCATAATCCTTTTTCAAGGTGACACCTTTAGGAATACATGATCGCCCTCCTGAAATTCTAAGTCTATCCTCCAATTGTCCACATAACTTTTTTGTTTATTCTGAACAACCCGAAGTCTTTCCTGAATCAATTGTACTTTATCTGTGGTCTCTTGTACTATCTCTAGCTCACATATCTTTCTTTCCCCGACTTCAACCTAACAAATTGGAGATCTACATTTTTACCTATATAAAGCCTCATACGGTGTCATGCCATGCCAATGCTAGCTTGAAAGCAGTTATTATAAGAAAACTCAACTAATGGTAAATATTCTTCCCAAGAACCCTTTAAGTCAAGCACACAAATACAAACATGTCTTCCAATATTTGAATAACTATCTCTGATTGTCCATCTGTCTGTGGGTGGTAAACTGTACTAAATCTCAACTCGGTGCTCATAGCCTTTTGTAAACTATCCCAAAACCTTGAGATAAATTGAGGATCTCTATTTGAAACAATCGACACTGGGGCCCCAAATAATTTCACAATCTCCTTTACATAAAAGTTTAGCATGTTTCTCCAATTGATAAGTAGTCTTCACAGACAAAAATTGTGTGAACTTTGTCAATTTGTCCACCACAATCCAAATAGAATCAAGTCCACTCGGGATCTTGGGTAGTCCGCTCACAAAATCTATGGTAATATGCTCCCACTTCCACTCAGGGATAGAAAGTGGTTGTAATAATCCTCCTGGGCCTTTGGTGTTCTGCTTTCACTTTTTGACATATCAAACACCCAGACACATAGTCAGCTACTTCTTTCTTCAAATGCCTAGGGGATAAAGTGCAAGTATAACTAAAGTCATGTTCCAACAACCACGGATAGGCAGAGGTGACCACTTTATTTTGGTTGCAACCAATTTTTATACCGAAAAACATTGACTATTTTATTTTATCATTTTTAATATTTGAAGTGGATTAAGGCATGCACATATAACACAAAAAATGTCTTTCTTTAGGACTCAACGAATTCGGATGAATTAATACAAACATGATATGGTGACATTTGAATGTGAAGATGCCCCCAACACCATCCACCAAACCATCCAGGAAAAAGGTAATTGGGCCATGGCCTGGCCTGCTATAGTTAATCTCCGAGCCCACTAAGTAAGTAGGCCCTAGACACAGGTATCCATAGGCTGGGCCAACAACCTGGGCGAAGTCGGCAAAGTCTGAAGAAAGGATGGATCCCTCCCCTCTCTCTCTCTCTCTCTCTCTCTCCCCCTTCCCTTTAGAGTTTAGAGTGGTCACCAAGACATGAAACGTCATTGCTGATCCCAGAATTTTCTCACGAAAAACGAAAATAAACAAATCGTCTGATTATTGTGGTATACCCTCGCTCTATCTATCAATCCAACATGTCAACCGCAACCAATTAAAATTGGTGTGGTGATTCAGTGTCGTCATCTCGGATATAGTACTAGTGATCATGTTTCGGTGCTACTCTCCAGGTAGTGTAGTTCCGATTTCTTATGTTCCTTTCTATCTCTAGCTTTCATGTTTAGGTTTGTTTATTGATGCCCTCCCAACCAAATTATTCGATATTTCTGGTTATATGATTGTAATAATCGAAGAATTCAATTAATTTCCATGTAATTGAACAACTGCAAGAATTCTGATTAGACTAGACTTGTTGAAAAAACCTAGTCCTTCCCTTCCAACTTGACTTTATTGTCTCATTGACAGCTTGATTTATGACGTTTTTTTTTTCTTTATTCTAGTGACAATCTCACAAGAACATCATGTTACTTTCCCGTTGTTGTGCAATTTTAGCTGAGATTTGACTGTTGCATGCTTCTTCCAAGTACTAGTACGAAGGATATAAGGCAAGAGTTAAGCGAGGAAAGGCAGTTCACAGTTGAGCAAAACCCTTGCAAGTAGAAAAGGATATATCTTATTGCTGCCTGTTTCTGATGTAGCTTCTGTGCCTTCGTGCATATCCTTCTTGATGACGTAATATGTCAGTTATTTCTAGGTCTCAGCTATTTTCCTGCCAAATCTATATCAAAGGTTTTTCTCTTTCTTTTTTTGATAGGAAAGTCTATATCAAAGTGTAGGACTTAAGATCGACATTCAGTCTCTGCTTGCAAGTTTGGCTCAGATTTTTCCCAATCCATATGGATCTCAATGATCTTAACAAGGTCTGGGAAATCAAGCCTCTCAAGAAAGTTCGAGAAGATGAGGCAAGGGAAATTCTTGAAAATGTTGCAAGACAGGTGCAACCCATCATGCGCAAGCGTAAATGGAAAGTCAAGGTCCTTTCTGAATTTTGGTAATGATTATGCTTTTCACTTCCTTGACCTGGTGTCCTACATTTTATTTTGCCCATGCATTGTCCATATGTTCCTCGGGAATTTTTATTTGCAGCCCTTCCAATCCTGCTCTTCTGGGGCTGAACATAGGAGGAGGTGAAGAGGTTAAGCTTAGACTGCGGAGGCCAAACAATGAATGGGATTTCTTCCCTTACAACCAAGTTCTTGATACTATGCTTCATGAGCTCTGCCACAATGAACATGGCCCTCACAATGCTGATTTCTACAATCTTTTGGATGAAATCAGAAAGGTTATTGGTTTATCCTTGTTCATACTTTTGGATGAAATAGTGTAATTGTCGCCGTTGGTGTGTGCTCTTTTCTTTCTTCCCTTCTTCGTAGATGGCAGGCCAAATAGTGGACTGTTCCNCCCTTCTTCGTAGATGGCAGGCCAACTAGTGGACTGTTCCAAAAAAAATTACTTTTGAGCAGAAAAAAGATAAACGGATAACAAACAGTTATCACAGTTCTGCCAGCATTATTATCAGCCATGTATCATTCTTGTTCTTCTGGCAGTTACCCATGATAACCATCTGGTGATTGACATTATTTTTATGTTACTGAGTACTGACTTTGGATCTTCCACTATGTGAAGCTTCCTTCTAGGGTAGATCACTTAGCAATCTGTGATGGGGCTAAGAGTTAGTATTTAGTTAAGTGCTTTGAAGTTTTAAGGTTGGTGAAAACTCATTGGATTTTGTAGCGGTGGAATCTATCCCTCGCTTGGTCAGCGCTGGAAGAATTCCATGTATACGGACCATTTTAGTCTAGTACCCCTAAGTAATCCCATAGGTACTAAAGCCCCATAAAAGCTTTTTCTTGGCAGTATTTTTTCTAAAGCTTCATAAGTGTCTTTGGCTGCACTAATTAGTAAGAATCTCTTAACGAAATTGTGAAAAATTAGCTTGTAAGGTTGTGCAATTCTTTCTCTTCACTTTTCCCTCCTTTACTAACTGGGAGTTTAGGATATATAATTGGTTCAGTTTATTTTCACTTTTCCCTCCTTTATATTGCTACAGCTATATATGAAAATATCTGAGTTGTGTGCTCTAATGTCTGATTCATGTTAGGCTTTTGTTTACACTGACAATATTGAGTTATGTCTGCATTCTATAGGGTAATTCCTGTCATGAAAACTTNGTCTGATTCATGTTAGGCTTTTGTTTACACTGACAATATTGAGTTATGTCTGCATTCCATAGGGTAATTCCTGTCATGAAAACTGTCATTGTATTGCGTAATCCATCCTTGTAAATTGTGTACTTTCTTCATATGTCTGGTTTCCTAGACATTTTTAAGTACTTGATTCACTCGTCTGCTCTGCAGGAATGTGAGGATCTATTGGCTAAAGGGATTACCGGCACTGGGCAAGGATTTGATCTTCCTGGGAGACGATTGGGTGGGTTTTCCCGTCAACCTCCTTTGTCATCTCTGCGCCAGAATGCCCTAGCTGCTGCACAAAATAGAGCACGGCATGGAGTTTTGTTGCCATCTGGGCCCAAGCGTATTGGTGGTGATTGCAGCATTATGGTTGCACTGAGCCCGATTCAAGCTGCTGCTATGGCAGCGGAAAGGAGATTGCATGATGATGTATGGTGTGGTTCCAAATCTTTGGATAATGAAGGATCTTCTGAAAGCTCCAACGCATCTGGAGTGTTGGAGGACAGATCTATGCAAACTTCAGCTCAAGTACCCATTCGTAGCCAGGGAGCAGATGATGTCCAAGCGATGTGGCATTGTGGTACCTGTACATTATTAAACCGGGTAGAGTTTCTGCGCTTCCTCCAGTGGTTCATAAGATTTTTATATCACCACCCTTTCCCTCTTATATTAATAACTAGGGGTAACCTGTGCGTGAAGGCACGGTGTAATGTGAATGGTTTTAAGAGGAATGTTGATGGTCATTAGATGAGTCTATTTGAGACCATCGGATAGATTTATTAAAACCTTCTCTATTTTATATTATGAATATTAATACGTAGCCAATCAGGCTTTTCACCAAAGGGTTGATCATAGTCCAATATGTCAATATGCTGATGCATTTGGACATGTTTATCTTCTCAGTTCTCACCAATACCATGGTTCTTGATGTGTAAACTTATGAAGTCGTGTCTTGGTCTTGTCTTACTGAAATATCGAAAACTCGTGAATATCTTATTAGTAATTTCTTTGATCCAGCTCTTTTGAAACTTTCCAAGTATTTTTTTCCCGGTCAGAATTAAGAGCAATTAAGAATGCTAGAACTATGATTGAGAAATTGCAATAGATCCTGCATCACTCATCTCACCTTTCAACCTCGATCCTTAATAATGAATTTGCAACACTATCATTGTAATAATCGCTAAACACATCTAATCTTGCTTAACTTCTTGAATTTTTGGGTCAAATTGAAGACTTGTTTGTGCGTCCTAGATATTTTATCATGTCGATGGCCAAATCCCAAAATTACACTTAAAGGACAATTTTCATTTGGATCACTTATGTTCAACTGTTTGTCGAGTTTATCAAGCCTTTGCTTTCTTTGCAAAGGGGGAAAAAGATTAAGGGTATTTTATCCATTGAAGTTGGTATATTACTATTGGGAATGGGCTTTCTGTTGTATCGCTGTTGTGGTTTGCCACCCAATGTAGTCATGTGTCTATGTCTTATGAAGTGTTTAATTTTTTTTTTTCTGTTGTTTCTTTTTATCCTTTCTTTGTTTCTTAGTTGAAAACTCGAAAAATATATTTACAGCAATAGAACAATCATATTATGCCTTCTCAAGAGTATGGGGTGTTGATTATGAATGGAAAAAGGAAACAAGGCTTGGAGTTTTGGTTTAATTGTTACAAATTAGTATCAAAAGTTTAATTTATATTTTTGTGAAATCTTTGTGGCATTATAGTAGGTTGTGGGAATGTCTCAAGTTTTCTTTAGCAGTACCATTATGGATGATTGGTTTCTACTTTCTACTTGGGATACTGTGTAGTGTAGTGTAGTGTAGCTATTCATTAGTTTTGAGAAATGCCAAATGTACTCTTTCATCATGTCCTGAATGAAAGCTCTCTCTCTCTCTCTTTCTTTCTTGAAATGTTGTTACAGCCACTGGTGCTCATATGCAAAGCTTGCGGATCTCCAAAGAATGAAGGCAATGGAGTTAAGAAGTTGAAGGTCTGGTCTTGCAAATTCTGTACCCTAGATAACAGTGTTGAAGTTGAGAGATGCTTAGCGTGTGGGGAATGGAGATACTCATATGGTCCACCAATCTTTACCCCTGGACCCTATCTTGGCACCTGAGGCAGGACAATTTAAAAAAAGAAACTGTTTCCTTATGCCAGGTTAGACAGAATGACCTCTCTTATGCAAACGCTATCATCTAAGTTTGAAATCATATTTGCATGAGCTGACCTCAATATGTATCATTGGAATGGTGATATTAGCCAATGGGTGACTGCTTTTTGGTGCTGCAGAGTTTGTCTGATAGTGGTGAAGCTCTTGAGCATAACCATTTAATTGTATATGCTTATACATACATACTTACATACATGTATATGTGGGTACTATAACGTTGTTTATTGTTAAATGCTTTGTTGCAGTTTTGCTTAACTGAGTTGGCATAATCCCCTCATTGTTTTTAATAAATTCTGCCTCTTTTAAGTAAGCACTGAGGAGGCACAAAGTATTATAAAACATGAGGTGAATGTGTGGATCAAGGGAAAACGAAAAAAGATGCAACACCTTTGCTACCCGGGAGTTTCTAAAGTTCAGTTTTAAAATTTGTCTTAAGGTGATATTTGATTGGTTGTGGTGAGATTGGTTCCTGTGAGGATTTTTCTCAGTCATATCTGTAATTTACCAGTTGAAAGAACTGCCCATTGGTGCGTATAGTAGCTGTTAAAATTATGCATTCTGTCTGTCCCACTGGTGAGGCTAGGCACGACATCAAGATGCGTTGTCGACTTGGAGCCACCTAGTGGCGGCTAACTAGGGATTGAATCGTCACTCACCATACAATCACCATTCCAACTCTCCTAGGAAAACCATACAATTGAATAGTCAGTATTGAAACTGTTTACGAGCACAAAGACCAAGAGTCAACAGTGCCACCTGGGCGGAGGGGGCAACAAGTTTTTTGTCAGCTACAAATAATGGGTATGGGTGGGGGTATAACCATACCATGAAAATAGAATAGTTCCTTCATAGAATGTCACACAATTCTGAGGCAATTCAATTGTCTCTGTGTTGCTCTAGACACCTATAGGCACGTACATTCTAGAATGGATACTACAAAGATGGGATATATGTCCTGGTATGTAAGGCACTTAATGTTTTCAAGTTACTCTCCTACTCTACCATCCTGATGATAATAATAGCTAATATTCTTCTTACTACCTTCTATTAAGAGTAGGCTGGCTACTTTTTTTTCNGCTCTAGACACCTATAGGCACGTACATTCTAGAATGGATACTACAAAGATGGGATATGTGTCCTGGTATTTAAGGCACTTAATGTTTTCAAGTTACTCTCCTACTCTACCATCCTGATGATAATAATAAGCTTATCATCATTATTCAAAATCATAGCTAATATTCTTCTTACTACCTTCTATTAAGAGTAGGCTGGCTACTTTTTTTTATTTTGCATTCATCAAATAAGATAATTTTGATACCTGTAAAATTTTTGTGACTACTTACTATTAAATGTGATTTTATTCTACTAGAATAAGGTTTTTGTAATGAAATACCCGGGCCAAGCCTTTTGATAGAGTCTTGAATTGAATTGAATTGTGGCACCACAAATACCGTTCATTCAAATTGTGGCAAGTGACACTACAACAAACTAATAAATGTTCTAGCTAGGTTAAAGTTGAATTGTATTTGTTTTGTCACAAGTCAAATCCGAATCCAAGTCAAATAGGTCAATTATAAGTTCTTATTTTTAATTGCTTTTGAATTCGACCAATATTATACTTTGTAGATTCAAATTTGAATTTATTTATATCAAATCAAATTGTAATCCAATCCCAGTTACTACATATGCACATATACAAATAAATGGATGACAAAGCTAAGTAAGTGATTAGTTGGTGAAATTGAGTGACGAATAAGAAGTCTAATTCCTTTTCTGCAGCATTAGCAACGTCTCATATCAAAAAGATCTGTAACTATTTTCATTCTCATATGTTATGTTTTTAAGCAGCCCTTTAATTAGCCCAAATGTGAGACCCTTACTAAAGGTGCCAAGAATCAAAATGTGGGGTCTCTCATGCCTTAATGGCTAATGGCAACCTATGGAGCTGGACTACATATGATCAAAACTTTTAGCTCCCGATTTGATGGGACCATTTTTTGATGCGATTAATATAGTTTTTTTTTTTTGAGAAGAAGAAGAAGAATTAGCAGCAATGAAATGAAATAGTAATAACCCATGCATTAAGACTCTATGTAATACCTAAAATTGTATATTTTAAATAATAATTTATTTTAATTATACAATTTAAAATTAAAGTGGAGAGAAAATAAGAGAGAGATTAGTGGAATTTGTTGAGTCGTCTATAATTGTAAAAAAGTTATNATACCTAAAATTGTATATTTTAAATAATAATTTATTTTAATTATACAATTTAAAATTTAAGTGGAGAGAAAATAAGAGAGAGATTAGTGGAATTTGTTGAGTCGTCTATAATTGTAAAAAAGTTATTGAAACAGTTTAATAGTCATCGTCATTATGATAAAGTAATTAATAATATTTATACAGTGAAGTGAATGATAACATCAAGATTCTAATTTTGAAATTTATATGGACAACAAGTTAATTATTAACAAACTTGAGATGATTTTTCTGTGTATTGTACGATTTTTTGGTCTAACAAAATATAGTTAGTGAGTGTTGTTTTAAAAATATGGGGGGAAGCAATCAATCATTCATCAGCAAAGAAGGTACATACAATCCTACTCCCAAGTAACCACCCCTTCTCAGCTCTTTTTCCTATTTAGAGAAACATTNATGATTTTTCTGTGTATTGTACGATTTTTTGGTCTAACAAAATATAGTTAGTGAGTGTTGTTTTAAAAATATGGGGGGAAGCAATCAATCATTCATCAGCAAAGAAGGTACATACAATCCTACTCCTAAGTAACCACCCCTTCTCAGCTCTTTTTCCTATTTAGAGAAACATGTCGTATGTAAGAGCAAGCAGACTCTTGATATGAAAAGCCTTTTTGGAAGTTAGATTCAAATCAAATGCTTTAATTATGGATCCATCCAAAAAGGGGTGGATGAGATGAGATGAGATCAGCCTAGCTAGTTTAATGAATAGTCAGTCAGATTCAAATTGGGATTGGGATTGGGATTGGGATTTGGATGGATAGCCACCCAACTCGACAAANATGAAAAGCCTTTTTGGAAGTTAGATTCAAATCAAATGCTTTAATTATGGATCCATCAAAAAAGGGGTGGATGAGATGAGATGAGATAAGATCAGCCTAGCTAGTTTAATGAATAGTCACTCAGATTGGGATTGGGATTGGGATTGGGATTGGGATTGGGATGGATAGCCACCCAACTCGACAAATTCAATAAAGCATACAAATCATGAAGTTTGGTGAGGAGGGAGAGAGAGAGAGAGAGAACCGTGGCGGAATTGTATTTAATAACCAAAAAGAAGAAGAAGAAGAATACAACTCCATTTCGAAAGACCACCCATCAGTTGCACAAATCTTAAGAAGCCACTCGGTGTAGGAATAATGGTAGCAGACTCCATCGGAAATAAGCTCCCTCTCCCTCTCCCTNTTTAATAACCAAAAAGAAGAAGAAGAAGAATACAACTCCATTTCGAAAGACCACCCATCAGTTGCACAAATCTTAAGAAGCCACTCGGTGTAGGAATAATGGTAGCAGACTCCATCGGAAATAAGCTCCCTCTCCCTCTAAATTGTTGTGTTAACAAACATGAACGGGGATGCCCAATTTTCAGGCGCATCAAATACAATCACACACTCCATCTTGTAGTTGGTGTTGGGGTTGGGGATCAAATAAAGTAAGAAACTAAATTGTGCTTTCCTCTCCAAAAAATACAAAACAAAATACAAAACTTTGGGTTGGGATGGGTCGGGTTGGGGTGGGGTGGGTTCAAATGACAACTATGCTTTCCTTTCCTCTCCAATTCCATTGGACCACACCGCACATATATTGTCACCTCTTCTAAATCTCAGATTCCCTCTTTTCATAGCAGCCTCTCACTAAACAAAATCTCTCTCCCTCTCTGTTTCCAATAGCCATATACATCAGGCACACAATACAAACATTGTTCTCTCTCTTCTTCTAGCCTTTCTCACAAATCAGATTAGATTCGTCCCCTTCCGTCATTCCTCTCTCTCCGTTCTCTTTCTCGTCTTCCAAGAACCTTCTTTGTCTCTCTGCCCCTTTTCTTGGTTTTCCTCTCTATACCAGACCAGACCAGACCAGACAGACATACCAGAAAAAGGAGTTTCTCCATGGATTGGTGGAAGAAGAATTTGCCAAAGCCAATTTTACAACAAAACACCCCCCACATTTTTATAAACTACTAAAAAAAAAAAAAA
>CAUOFW020007613.1:190479-218743 GCA_963454935.2 Ilex paraguariensis | reverse complement strand
GTCATACCTCCTCCTTCTATAGGCCATTACATACAACATTAAAATTGATATATCAATGAATACGAGTTTTAGACTAATGTACTAATAATATCATCTAATTCTCATTAGCTCAAGGATACTAATTGGTAAGTTATAGACCATTGCAATTTTTGTAATATAATTTTAATATTTACAACAAAAAAAATGACTTCTATCAACTTTTCCTTTTGATAATAGTGAATTCAAATGGAACCCATTAATTAATATATATTATAAGTGAATAATAAATGATATCCCAAGAAAAAAATATGCTAAAACGGATCCTTATCTTTCTAAACCCTTCCTTCCTTCCTACCTAATGCTCCATTTCTCACCCTAAACCCCTTCTCTTCTCACCCTAAATACCTCTGTCTTTGCTAGAAATACCTCCTACATAGTTTATTTCTACACACAGTTTTCTCACTCCTTTTAACCTCTGCCTCGGCACCTCTTTCTTCTTCACTCCACACATAATGGAAAACCCAAGCACCAAACACAAGAAAACAAATCCCAATAATACAGCTACAACCTAATGAACCAATAGCAGAGTTCGTAAGGCAATTGTGCCTGATTGGGAAGATCTGTTCAAGGAAAACCCTAAATAGGAATGTGGTCAAGAGTATAGTGATGAAGGCATGGAAAGCAGAGTACAAGATGGACTTAAGGGATGGAGACATGGACACATACATCTTCATATTCTTTAATGAAGATCTGAAGCAGAAGGTGCTCCAACAGGAACCATGGTCTATCAATGGGCAGTTGCTTGTTTTAAGACAATGGAACCCAGAAATCTCCATAGCAGAAATCAATTTTACTTCAACCCCTTTTTGGATTCAGGCACATGAATGATAACGACAGAGAACGCAAAGCTTATAGCAAGGACTTTGGGGGAGGCAATGGAGAATCAAGCGGGGTTTGCACTGAGGCCGTTTTGGAGAGGATATCTCAGGACAAGGGTCATTTTGGATATTAATAAACCTCTTGTCCCTTTCTTCTGGTTACCGAGAGAAGGAAATCCGGCGAAACGGATCGAGCTATAGTATGAAAGATTGAGCTATTATTGTTACCATTGTGGGAGGAGAGGGCATGATTCTCAGGAATGCGACTATCCTCCTCCTACAGATCCTGAGGTAAGCTTTGGTCCACATCTTAGGGCAAATCTAGGCTAGGTGGTGGGGTTTCACAACGCTTAGGGGAGAACGACGGAGGTGCGTGAAAGCCATACATCGAGTAGCGCGTCCAAGATAAATGCACCTGATCCCAATCATGAGGACACCTCGGATCGTGGAATGGAGGAGGAAGGTACGAGGTACAGAACGGTTATTGATGAGACAGATACACGTGGCATGACCCAAATGAATGTCCTGGAAAGGAATTACAAAGAGGTATGCGAATATTCACAAGGGCACAGCCAGGTGTGTGTCTTTCCCCCCTTTCTGCAACCCTAATCCCACCAATATCCCCTTACAGCCCCAACCTAGTACAATACTTGAAGCCCAGTCTAATANTTTCGTATACCTTCCCGTACCACTGTGATGAGGGATTGTTTGCAATTATATATGATGAAGAAAGAAAAATTGAAGCATATGTTTGTCTCATCTAGTCAAAGGATTTGTCTTACTATNTTACAGCCCCAACCTAGTACAATACTTGAAGCCCAGTCTAATAAGGCCCAAACAACTAAAAGCTCAGAGGTTAGTGAAATTAAAAGTCTGTTTGTTAAAGAACTAGAGGTGCATCCCACAGAGCATATACAATTCCAAAACTTCCTATCCTTAACTGATGAAGCAAAGCCCAGTAACAANTAAGGCCCAAACAACTAAAAGCTCAGAGGTTAGTGAAATTAAAAGTCTGTTTGTTAATGAACTAGAGGTGCATCCCACAGAGCATATACAATCCCAAACCTTCCTATCCTTAACTGATGAAGCAAAGCCCAGTAACATNTTCCTAATCATAAGGGTGTGACAATTGGAAGGGAAATTGAAGCATGCATGCTTGGGTGGGGGATAGATAGTATATTTACTGTTACAGTGGATAATGCTACTTCTAATGATGGTGCTCTTGATTATTTAAAGAGGCGAACTAAGGATGGGAAGAACACTATCTTAGAAAATGAATTTATGCATGTTAGGTGTTGTGCACACATTTTAAATCTAATTGTCATGGAGGGTTTGAAGGAAGTGAACACATTAATTTTGAAGGTACGAAATGCTGTTAAATATGTGAAGTCTTCTCCTTCAGGGCNTTTGAAGGTACGAAATGCTGTTAAATATGTGAAGTCTTCTCCTTCAAGGCTTGACAAATTTAAATCATGTGTTGAGAGACAAAAAATTGGTGAAAAATGTCTTATTTGTCTTGATGTTCCAACGAGATGGAACTCTACATATTTGATGCTCAAAATTGTTGAACAGTACCAAGGTGCATTTGATTTGTTGCAAGAAGATGATGGGCAATTTGTAAGTCAATTGAGTGAGGGGGGTGGTTTAGGGCCACCTACATTTGATGATTGGGACATTGTTCGTGTGTTTATGAAGTTTTTGAAACTTTTCTATGAAGTCACTTTGCGCATTTTTAGATCATTGTATACCACATCTAACTTGTTTTTTCAAGAACTTTCTATTGTGTATGATCATTTGCAAGGTTAATGTGAAGATGATGACTATCTTTTGAGTACCTTGGCTATGAGTATGAAAAGCAAGTATGATAAGTATTGAGGTCATTTAGATAATATTAATTTGATGTTGTTTGTTGCTATTGTCCTTGACCCACATTATAAATTAGATGCTTTAGAATTTTGACTCAATGACAATTACAAGGCTGAAGATGAAGTAGTTAAGGTTCAATTAGTTGAAAAGATCAAAAGGGTCATTGACCGATTATGCCAACAGTACACTACCTTTTAGTGTAGGGTGTGGAGTGGGGTCAAGTGTTGACCATGAGAAAAATGTGTCTTCGGCTGAGATGTCTGTTCAAGATCAAGTACCTACAAATTTCATAAATAGGTACCACAAGTATAGGGCTGAGAAAGGTAATGTGGACAACAAATCAGAGTTGGATCGATATTTGATGGAGGATGTTGAATTTGTTAGCGCCAATTTTGATATTTTGAATTGGTGGAAGGTTAATTCTTCTAAATTCTCAATCCTTGCCAAAATAGCTCGTGATGTGTTAGCTATTCCCATTTCTACGGTGACATCAGAATCAACTTTTAGCACTGGANGCCAATTTTGATATTTTGAATTGGTGGAAGGTTAATTCTTCTAAATTCTCAATCCTTGCCAAAATAGCTCGTGATGTGTTAGCTATTCCCATTTCTACGGTGGCATCAGAATCAACTTTTAGCACTAGAGGTCGTATTTTAGATCCTTTTCGGAGTTGTCTGACACCTAAAACAGTTGAGAGTCTCATATGTGCACAAAATTGGCTTCAATCGTCATCCATTGCTTATGACTTTGAAGATGTTTTGGATGATTCAGAAAGTTATAAACTAGATTCAGGTTTTTATACTTTTATTATTATTTTTTTATTATTTGTTGATAAATTCTTTGTATCTAATTTTTTTTCATACTCTTNGGTCTCATATGTGCACAAAATTGGCTTCAATCGTCATCCATTGCTTATGACTTTGAAGATGTTTTGGATGATTCAGAAAGTTATAAACTAGATTCAGGTTTTTATACTTTTATTGTTATTTTTTTATTATTTGTTGATAAATTCTTCGTATCTAATTTTTTTTCATACTCTTTTTTATCTCAGAAATAATTGCAGAAACAATTTCAATTTCTCTTGAGTGAAGAGAGGTGAATGACACTAGCAAAAAAGGTACTATTTAACTTTTTTATATTTTTTTTAGTAATTATAAGAGTATTTGTTATTGTTGTGGATGTTTGAGTTGCTAAAATATTAATTTGTTTTTTGTGTAGGTTATATAATTTGTGGTAAAGTGGCACAGGCGAAGTAGTTATGATTTTAATGTATTTGTGTTTGTGTACCAATTATGGTGGATTGTATTTGTTTAACAATTATAGTGGATTGTATTTGTAACAATTATGGTGGATTGATAGCTAAAACAATTATAATTGATGTTATAATTGTTTTAGATTTTAGTATTATTGATTTATTGTGGTGTTAATATGGTACATGTTATTTAATTAAATTGTTAAAAGGATTTAAAAATTAATAGTTACAAAGTGTTTATCTGCCTTCCTACCCGATTAATCAGGTAGGAAGTCGAGTAGGAATACTACACCTGATCGAGTAGGGTAGGGTAGGGTAAGGTAAGAAAAAAAAATTTCGCAAAATATCAGGTAGAAATACGGAATAATAAATTTCCTACCCATAGAGAACGGTAAAAAACTCCTATTTGTGAGGAGCAGCCACAGCCAGGGATGGTTAAATTAAAGGAAAATATGATGATAAATTAAACCACATCACAAAACGAAAGCCAGACAGAAAGTAATCGTTTTTTAAACCAACCAACCAACCAACCAAGCAAGCAAGAAACAAATGAAATAGTCCACCAGTTTTGGGTCAATTCTAATCTAAACGAAATAGGGTAGGGTCTGTGGTAACAAAACAAAGAAACCTCATCCTCCTGCATCATCAGCTTAATAAGCCAAGTGTTATAAAACTATCGGATTAATTTTGGTTCAAACAAGTAATACAAAAAACTAGTGAGAATTTCAGATCAATCTATAGGTTTTGTATGAAACTGAGAGAATATATAATATAGAAAGCCAATATGAAATGTTAGTTAATTATTCTTCTCAATTTCTATGTCATACCTCCTCCTTCTATAGGCCATTACATACAACATTAAAATTGATATATCAATGAATACGAGTTTTAGACTAATGTACTAATAATATCATCTAATTCTCATTAGCTCAAGGATACTAATTGGTAAGTTATAGACCATTGCAATTTTTGTAATATAATTTTAATATTTACAACAAAAAAAATGACTTCTATCAACTTTTCAGTGAATTCAAATGGAACCCATTAATTAATATATATTATAAGTGAATAATAAATGATATCCCAAGAAAAAAATATGCTAAAACGGATTTAGATAAGGTCTAAATCCTTATCTTTCTAAACCCTTCCTTCCTACCTACCTACCTAATGCTCCATTTCTCACCCTAAACCCCTTCTCTTCTCACCCTAAATACCTCTCTTTGCTAGAAATACCTCCTACATACTTTATTTCTACACACAGTTTTCTCACTCCTTTTAACCTCTGCCTCGGCACCTCTTTCTTCTTCACTCCACACATAATGGAAAACCCAAGCACCAAACACAAGAAAACAAATCCCAATAATACAGCTACAACCTAATGAACCAATAGCAGAGTTCGTAAGGCAATTGTGCCTGATTGGGAAGATCTGTTCAAGGAAAACCCTAAATAGGAATGTGGTCAAGAGTATAGTGATGAAGGCATGGAAAGCAGAGTACAAGATGGACTTAAGGGATGGAGACATGGACACATACATCTTCATATTCTTTAATGAAGATCTGAAGCAGAAGGTGCTCCAACAGGAACCATGGTCTATCAATGGGCAGTTGCTTGTTTTAAGACAATGGAACCCAGAAATCTCCATAGCAGAAATCAATTTTACTTCAACCCCTTTTTGGATTCAGGCACATGAATGATAACGACAGAGAACGCAAAGCTTATAGCAAGGACTTTGGGGGAGGCAATGGAGAATCAAGCGGGGTTTGCACTGAGGCCGTTTTGGAGAGGATATCTCAGGACAAGGGTCATTTTGGATATTAATAAACCTCTTGTCCCTTTCTTCTGGTTACCGAGAGAAGGAAATCCGGCGAAACGGATCGAGCTATAGTATGAAAGATTGAGCTATTATTGTTACCATTGTGGGAGGAGAGGGCATGATTCTCAGGAATGCGACTATCCTCCTCCTACAGATCCTGAGGTAAGCTTTGGTCCACATCTTAGGGCAAATCTAGGCTAGGTGGTGGGGTTTCACAACGCTTAGGGGAGAACGACGGAGGTGCGTGAAAGCCATACATCGAGTAGCGCGTCCAAGATAAATGCACCTGATCCCAATCATGAGGACACCTCGGATCGTGGAATGGAGGAGGAAGGTACGAGGTACAGAACGGTTATTGATGAGACAGATACACGTGGCATGACCCAAATGAATGTCCTGGAAAGGAATTACAAAGAGGTATGCGAATATTCACAAGGGCACAGCCAGGTGTGTGTCTTTCCCCCCTTTCTGCAACCCTAATCCCACCAATATCCCCTTACAGCCCCAACCTAGTACAATACTTGAAGCCCAGTCTAATAAGGCCCAAACAACTAAAAGCTCAGAGGTTAGTGAAATTAAAAGTCTGTTTGTTAAAGAACTAGAGGTGCATCCCACAGAGCATATACAATTCCAAAACTTCCTATCCTTAACTGATGAAGCAAAGCCCAGTAACAAAGAACAACCAAACCAGCAACCAACTGAAACCACTTTCCCCTCGGAACAAAATGCCTTAGATACCCAACAAAGCAGGACTACTCAAGTCATTCCCCAAACAACCCAACATCACAAGTTTACCAAGAGAAGTTCATCCGTCCATACCTCTAAAACAAAGTTTGTGAAGAGATTTGAAGAGCTACCACTATCAGAACCCGAGGTCTTGGTTGATTATTGTATGACGTATGTGTTTCAAAGCCTCTCCCTCAAAAGACAAATCATGTATGATGAATACAAGGAAAGAGCCAAGGTGTACAGAAGGGAGGATGGGATGTTTGCTTTCTTACCAAAAAAGCCTAGTGAAAGAGACAACGGAGAAAAAGACCTAGTGAGGAGTACTAACCCCCAGAATTCAGAAGAGAAGCAAGGGGCTACCAATAGGGGAGACCAGAACCCAAGGGAAGGGTCTACCACTGCAATGCAGAGGTCGGTAAGGAAATATAGAGGGAAAAAAGCAATAAAACAAGAGACAGTTGATGGAACAGAGCAGATGTATGAAGTTAGTGTGGAATTGATAGAGGAAATTGTTAAATTGGTTGAGTAGGAGGGCCTTAACATGCCCTCAACTCCCTCATGATGCTTATAGCATGGAACTGCCAAGGGTTAGGGGCGCCCTTGACAGTTCTGGCACTAAAGGACATATGTGTCTGATATAGACTCCAGGTAGTATGTCTTAGTGAAATTAAAATAAAGCGAGGCAGGGTGGAGAAAATTAGAAGGGAACTCGGGTTTAAAGGAAAATTGGTTGTGGAACCAATTGGCTTAGCAGGAGGAATATGTATCATGTGGATATCAGGTGGACAGGGGCCGTGGCACCTGAGTTTGATATGGGCACCTTGAGTACGAGAAAAGGCGCATGCATTGGGAAAAACTCAATAACTATGGGAGGAGCCTTGACCTTCCTTGGCTCTGCATGGGAGATTTTAATGACATAGCCAACAATAGAGTGAAGGAGGGGCAGAGAGAATGAGCACCATACAAGATGAGAGGCTTTTGAGCATTGTGGATAATAGTGGACTCATTGATTTGGAAAGTAAAGGCTACAGGTTTACCTGGGATAATCATAGAGAAGGGGTGGCCAATGTGACGGAACGACTGGATAGGGCACTAGCCTCAACCAGTTGGAGAGTGGTTTTTCCAGAAGCTACAGTAACAACAACTCCAGCAGTTCGATTAGACCACTCCCCACTGATACTAGATACATAGCCTACAATCCATAAATCAAGAAAATATTTTGAGGCATACTGGGCAGATGAAGAAGAGTGTAGTGTGGTGATTAAACAAAGCTGGAGTGAAGAAGCATGGGGACCTAGAACGTACAAGCTAAGACATAAACTATGAAGCTGTAAAGACAACTGAGGGAGTGGAGTTCCAAGAAATATGCCAATAACAAAAGACAAATTAATGGCCTCGAGAACAAGTTGTTGGAGCTCCAAAATCATTCTTATCCGAATGTGCCCCAAGAAGAGATCAGGAGGGTCAAACAAGATCTAGAGAAAGTGTGGCAAAGAGAAGAAAAATATTGGGGCCAGAGATCAAGGCTCAAATGGCTAAAGTGGGGGGACAGAAACTCAAAATTCTTTCACGCAACCACGGTACAGAGGAGACAAAGAAATAGGCTCACTATGCCTAAGGGTCCAAATGATGAGTGGGTGATGGAAAAGGAGCAGATAATGACTTTAATTGAAGACCATTATCAAATGATATTCACAAATGAAGGGGAGAGGAATTACTCAGATTCTACAATTGATCCCACAAGTCGTTACAACACAAATGTGTCATGAGATGATGAAAACTCCCACAGTAGAGAAAATCAAAGCAGCAATTTTCCAGCTTGGAACTCTTAAATCACCAGGACCAGATGGACTCCCTGGCCTATTCTACCAAAGGTACTGGCATATCATTCAGGATGAGGTGTGTAGTGATGTCATCTCCTTTCAATCTGGATACTTGTTAAAGGAATTGAATGAGACAAACGTAACTCTAATCCCAAAAGTGCCAAACTCTGAACGTATAGGAGAGTATAGACCTATTAGCTGATGTAAAGGAGAGTATAAACCTATTAGCTGATGTAAATTTATTTATAAAATAATCTCTAAGCTGATAGCTTCAAGGCTCAAACTTTTCATGGGAGGCAGATTAATACAAGATAATATTATTATTGCCCAGAAGGTGCTACATTCAATTAGACAGAGGAGGGGAACTAGAAAATATCAAATGACATTGAAACTAGATATGACAAAAGCATACGACAGGGTAGAATGGGACTTTCTTAGGGACATGCCCCTTACATTGGGTTTTGAGCACAGGTGGGCGTCTCTAGTGATGCAATGTGTAACAACTGAGGTATATCATACTAGTAAATGGGGGAAAAGCAACAAGAATTACACCAACTAGAGGGTTGAGGCAAGGGGACCCTCTCTCACTTTACCTATTCATTCTGATCTCCCAAGGTCTTACTGTCTTGATGCAAAGAGTCATGGTTAATGGGTCCCTCAAAGGACTAAAGATCAATAGGAGTGCTCTCTGTTTGACTCACCTATTGTTTGCTGATGATTCATTATTCTTCTCCACTGCTACTAGGACTCAATGCCAGGTAGTAATGGACATACTGAATCAGTATTGCTATGCTACTGGTCTGATAGTGAACTTAAATAAGTCTGGAGTAACTTTTAGCAGAAATACCCCAGTCCATGTGCAACAAGAGTTGGCAGCAGAGCTTAGGATACCTGTAATGCTGAAAACAGGTAAATACCTGGGACTACCAACAGAGTGGGGAAGATCAAAGAGGCAAGTGTTTGTAGGGCTGAAAGGTAGGATAATGAGCAAGATATCAGGATGGAAGGAAAATTTTTTGAATCATGCAGGTAGAAAGGTCCTAATCAAGGTTATGGTGCAAGTAATACCCACTTATGCTATGTCTATATTTATGTTACCTAAAGGATTTTGTCAAGAAATAACTGCAAGTATCAGAAGATTTTGGTGGAGCAAGTCGACAGGGGAAAGAGGGATACACTGGAGGAGCTGGGAGCACATAACTTAGAGGATTAGGATTCAGAAACCTGGAAAGCTTCAACAAAGCCATGCTGGCAAAGCAAATATGGAGGATGATACAAGACCCAAGAGCATTATGGGTACAAATTCTCAAGACCAAGTACTTTGCACAGGGATCTATTTGGAAAGCAAAATCGAGAGCTACTAATTCTTGGATACGGAAAAGCCTATTACAAGGCAGAGACTTGGTATAAAGAGGTTTTTACTAGCAGATAGGGGATGGAAGCCAAGTTGATTGTTGGGAGGATACCTGGGTAATGGGGCATAAACAGATTGCTAACACCCAAAATAGTAGGGTGAGAAGGGTGCAAGAGTTGATACAGGTCCCTAACAAAAGGTGGAATAAAGAGTTGGTCCTGATTTCTTTTCCAGCTGATATTGCAAAGAACATCCTAGAAATACCCCTCAGTGAAACACAACAAACAGACACAGTTAGATGGTCACATTCGAGGAATGGATGGTACTCAGTGAAGAGTGGATATCACCTATAATGGAGCAGTATTGAAGAGGGGAGTAAACACCTGCATGCTTCTACATCCTATAGAGCCCCACAAGACCTCTGGAAGATGATATGGCACTTACTAGTGTGTCAAAAAGTTAGGATGTTTATGTGGTNATAATGGAGCAGTATTGAAGAGGGGAGTAAACACCTGCATGCTTCTACATCCTATAGTGCCCCACAAGACCTCTGGAAGATGATATGGCACTTACTAGTGTGTCAAAAAGTTAGGATGTTTATGTGGANATGGTCTATCAATGGGCAGTTGCTTGTTTTAAGACAATGGAACCCAGAAATCTCCATCGCAGAAATCAATTTTACTTCAACCCCTTTTTGGATTCAGGCACATGAATGATAACGACAGAGAACGCAAAGCTTATAGCAAGGACTTTGGGGGAGGCAATGGAGAATCAAGCGGGGTTTGCACTGAGGCCGTTTTGGAGAGGATATCTCAGGACAAGGGTCATTTTGGATATTAATAAACCTCTTGTCCCTTTCTTCTGGTTACCGAGAGAAGGAAATCCGGCGAAACGGATCGAGCTATAGTATGAAAGATTGAGCTATTATTGTTACCATTGTGGGAGGAGAGGGCATGATTCTCAGGAATGCGACTATCCTCCTCCTACAGATCCTGAGGTAAGCTTTGGTCCACATCTTAGGGCAAATCTAGGCTAGGTGGTGGGGTTTCACAACGCTTAGGGGAGAACGACGGAGGTGCGTGAAAGCCATACATCGAGTAGCGCGTCCAAGATAAATGCACCTGATCCCAATCATGAGGACACCTCGGATCGTGGAATGGAGGAGGAAGGTACGAGGTACAGAACGGTTATTGATGAGACAGATACACGTGGCATGACCCAAATGAATGTCCTGGAAAGGAATTACAAAGAGGTATGCGAATATTCACAAGGGCACAGCCAGGTGTGTGTCTTTCCCCCCTTTCTGCAACCCTAATCCCACCAATATCCCCTTACAGCCCCAACCTAGTACAATACTTGAAGCCCAGTCTAATAAGGCCCAAACAACTAAAAGCTCAGAGGTTAGTGAAATTAAAAGTCTGTTTGTTAAAGAACTAGAGGTGCATCCCACAGAGCATATACAATTCCAAAACTTCCTATCCTTAACTGATGAAGCAAAGCCCAGTAACAAAGAACAACCAAACCAGCAACCAACTGAAACCACTTTCCCCTCGGAACAAAATGCCTTAGATACCCAACAAAGCAGGACTACTCAAGTCATTCCCCAAACAACCCAACATCACAAGTTTACCAAGAGAAGTTCATCCGTCCATACCTCTAAAACAAAGTTTGTGAAGAGATTTGAAGAGCTACCACTATCAGAACCCGAGGTCTTGGTTGATTATTGTATGACGTATGTGTTTCAAAGCCTCTCCCTCAAAAGACAAATCATGTATGATGAATACAAGGAAAGAGCCAAGGTGTACAGAAGGGAGGATGGGATGTTTGCTTTCTTACCAAAAAAGCCTAGTGAAAGAGACAACGGAGAAAAAGACCTAGTGAGGAGTACTAACCCCCAGAATTCAGAAGAGAAGCAAGGGGCTACCAATAGGGGAGACCAGAACCCAAGGGAAGGGTCTACCACTGCAATGCAGAGGTCGGTAAGGAAATATAGAGGGAAAAAAGCAATGAAACAAGAGACAGTTGATGGAACAGAGCAGATGTATGAAGTTAGTGTGGAATTGATAGAGGAAATTGTTAAATTGGTTGAGTAGGAGGGCCTTAACATGCCCTCAACTCCCTCATGATGCTTATAGCATGGAACTGCCAAGGGTTAGGGGCGCCCTTGACAGTTCTGGCACTAAAGGACATATGTGTCTGATATAGACTCCAGGTAGTATGTCTTAGTGAAATTAAAATAAAGCGAGGCAGGGTGGAGAAAATTAGAAGGGAACTCGGGTTTAAAGGAAAATTGGTTGTGGAACCAATTGGCTTAGCAGGAGGAATATGTATCATGTGGATATCAGGTGGACAGGGGCCGTGGCACCTGAGTTTGATATGGGCACCTTGAGTACGAGAAAAGGCGCATGCATTGGGAAAAACTCAATAACTATGGGAGGAGCCTTGACCTTCCTTGGCTCTGCATGGGAGATTTTAATGACATAGCCAACAATAGAGTGAAGGAGGGGCAGAGAGAATGAGCACCATACAAGATGAGAGGCTTTTGAGCATTGTGGATAATAGTGGACTCATTGATTTGGAAAGTAAAGGCTACAGGTTTACCTGGGATAATCATAGAGAAGGGGTGGCCAATGTGACGGAACGACTGGATAGGGCACTAGCCTCAACCAGTTGGAGAGTGGTTTTTCCAGAAGCTACAGTAACAACAACTCCAGCAGTTCGATTAGACCACTCCCCACTGATACTAGATACATAGCCTACAATCCATAAATCAAGAAAATATTTTGAGGCATACTGGGCAGATGAAGAAGAGTGTAGTGTGGTGATTAAACAAAGCTGGAGTGAAGAAGCATGGGGACCTAGAACGTACAAGCTAAGACATAAACTATGAAGCTGTAAAGACAACTGAGGGAGTGGAGTTCCAAGAAATATGCCAATAACAAAAGACAAATTAATGGCCTCGAGAACAAGTTGTTGGAGCTCCAAAATCATTCTTATCCGAATGTGCCCCAAGAAGAGATCAGGAGGGTCAAACAAGATCTAGAGAAAGTGTGGCAAAGAGAAGAAAAATATTGGGGCCAGAGATCAAGGCTCAAATGGCTAAAGTGGGGGGACAGAAACTCAAAATTCTTTCACGCAACCACGGTACAGAGGAGACAAAGAAATAGGCTCACTATGCCTAAGGGTCCAAATGATGAGTGGGTGATGGAAAAGGAGCAGATAATGACTTTAATTGAAGACCATTATCAAATGATATTCACAAATGAAGGGGAGAGGAATTACTCAGATTCTACAATTGATCCCACAAGTCGTTACAACACAAATGTGTCATGAGATGATGAAAACTCCCACAGTAGAGAAAATCAAAGCAGCAATTTTCCAGCTTGGAACTCTTAAATCACCAGGACCAGATGGACTCCCTGGCCTATTCTACCAAAGGTACTGGCATATCATTCAGGATGAGGTGTGTAGTGATGTCATCTCCTTTCAATCTGGATACTTGTTAAAGGAATTGAATGAGACAAACGTAACTCTAATCCCAAAAGTGCCAAACTCTGAACGTATAGGAGAGTATAGACCTATTAGCTGATGTAAAGGAGAGTATAAACCTATTAGCTGATGTAAATTTATTTATAAAATAATCTCTAAGCTGATAGCTTCAAGGCTCAAACTTTTCATGGGAGGCAGATTAATACAAGATAATATTATTATTGCCCAGAAGGTGCTACATTCAATTAGACAGAGGAGGGGAACTAGAAAATATCAAATGACATTGAAACTAGATATGACAAAAGCATACGACAGGGTAGAATGGGACTTTCTTAGGGACATGCCCCTTACATTGGGTTTTGAGCACAGGTGGGCGTCTCTAGTGATGCAATGTGTAACAACTGAGGTATATCATACTAGTAAATGGGGGAAAAGCAACAAGAATTACACCAACTAGAGGGTTGAGGCAAGGGGACCCTCTCTCACTTTACCTATTCATTCTGATCTCCCAAGGTCTTACTGTCTTGATGCAAAGAGTCATGGTTAATGGGTCCCTCAAAGGACTAAAGATCAATAGGAGTGCTCTCTGTTTGACTCACCTATTGTTTGCTGATGATTCATTATTCTTCTCCACTGCTACTAGGACTCAATGCCAGGTAGTAATGGACATACTGAATCAGTATTGCTATGCTACTGGTCTGATAGTGAACTTAAATAAGTCTGGAGTAACTTTTTGCAGAAATACCCCAGTCCATGTGCAACAAGAGTTGGCAGCAGAGCTTAGGATACCTGTAATGCTGAAAACAGGTAAATACCTGGGACTACCAACAGAGTGGGGAAGATCAAAGAGGCAAGTGTTTGTAGGGCTGAAAGGTAGGATAATGAGCAAGATATCAGGATGGAAGGAAAATTTTTTGAATCATGCAGGTAGAAAGGTCCTAATCAAGGTTATGGTGCAAGTAATACCCACTTATGCTATGTCTATATTTATGTTACCTAAAGGATTTTGTCAAGAAATAACTGCAAGTATCAGAAGATTTTGGTGGAGCAAGTCGACAGGGGAAAGAGGGATACACTGGAGGAGCTGGGAGCACATAACTTAGAGGATTAGGATTCAGAAACCTGGAAAGCTTCAACAAAGCCATGCTGGCAAAGCAAATATGGAGGATGATACAAGACCCAAGAGCATTATGGGTACAAATTCTCAAGACCAAGTACTTTGCACAGGGATCTATTTGGAAAGCAAAATCGAGAGCTACTAATTCTTGGATACGGAAAAGCCTATTACAAGGCAGAGACTTGGTATAAAGAGGTTTTTACTAGCAGATAGGGGATGGAAGCCAAGTTGATTGTTGGGAGGATACCTGGGTAATGGGGCATAAACAGATTGCTAACACCCAAAATAGTAGGGTGAGAAGGGTGCAAGAGTTGATACAGGTCCCTAACAAAAGGTGGAATAAAGAGTTGGTCCTGATTTCTTTTCCAGCTGATATTGCAAAGAACATCCTAGAAATACCCCTCAGTGAAACACAACAAACAAACACAGTTAGATGGTCACATTCGAGGAATGGATGGTACTCAGTGAAGAGTGGATATCACCTATAATGGAGCAGTATTGAAGAGGGGAGTAAACACCTGCATGCTTCTACATCCTATAGAGCCCCACAAGACCTCTGGAAGATGATATGGCACTTACTAGTGTGTCAAAAAGTTAGGATGTTTATGTGGTAGGTAGCCAATGGTGCATTAGCCACAAGATGGAACCTATGGAGAAGGAAACTATCTAACTCTCCAATGTGCCCCATATGTGGGGAAGAGGAAAAGACTATTGAACACTTATTGCTACTATGCCCTTAGGCAAGTGAGGTTTGGAGAACATCCCATTGCAAATTGACGTTGATAGATACAAAGTGAGTAGGATTGAAGACTAGTTGGAGGAACAGATTCATAACAAAAGGGACAAGGGCCTAAAACACAAAGAGGGTCAATCGTTACAGACCTACATATGCTGATTTTTATGGAAGGTGTGTAATGAATGGGTGTATCAGCAAAGAATACCCAAGAGTAGAGGGGTTCTAAGTCAAGATGTAATGGCAGCAAAGGAGACCCAACAGAAGAATGATACTGCAAAGCCAAAAAATGGCAGAGAAGCTAAGGAATAGAAATGGGAGCCCCCACCATGACATTGGATAAAGCTTAATTGTGATGGAGCATACGATGAGACCACTGGGGAAGGGGCTTACACAGTTATAGCAAGAAACCATGAGGGATTAATGGTGGATGGAGAAGCAAGGCCTTTGTCCAGAACACCTTTGACGACTGAATCAGAAGCTGTTAGAGGAGCATGCACAATTGCTCTAAGGGAAGGATACCAGGCCGTGGTCTTTGAGTCTGATTCCAGAACTAACAGGTCACATTCGAACACGACCCATTTATTAAACAAATTTGACAGATCAATTCGTTTACCACCCAAATCCGCTTAATTTATATCAATTAATCGTGTCATGTCAAATTTTGACATGCCTAACTTCCAATCCTATATGACTGTGGTCTAATCCAAACTTTCATGCTAACCTCAACCTAGCTTAAAACAGGAATAACGACATAATATAGGTACTAAATACAACAAAACATAAAAATATAAATACTTTTCTACGAAAAAAAATATTTATATTTTTACTATTATTTGACAATTTAATAATTGTAATTTTCAACAATTCATCAAATATTCCCAAGTAATAAGCATTCTTTAACCAAAGCAGCTTAAATTATTTCATTATGGTACCCACAAAGCAAAGCAAGTAAATAAAAGAACCAGAAACAGCAATTTCTATACTTGACTTATTTTATGTTCATTTAACATATTATAGATAACAGATAATACTTACGAAATCCCACATGTAAAAGACGTATGAATTTTGCTTTTTGTTTATCATGTTTTTACATACAAATATATAGTGACGCAAGCAGTGAGCTCTCAAGTACTATATAGAATTTCATTTTCCAGAAAACCAAAGAACAATACATGTTATTCTATTACACTTTCCCACACTTATTCAGAAAACAAACAGAAACCAATCAAACTTGAGACAAATAAATTTAACACGTAGGGGTGTGTGTGTGTGTGTGTGTGTGTGTGTGTGCGCGCTCTCTCTCTCAGATTATAGGCAACAAAAAATTAATCACTCAAACCCTCCAGAAAAAGCAAGGGATATTGGTCCAGTCCACAAAAATGACCATCACATTACATAACCAATGTCACTCCAGAATATTTCTTTAAACCTGGGAACGATGGTAGGTTACTTTAATATGGACGCCTGAATGCGTTGAAACGTCATACCCCATCAAGTATAGAAAGCATCATTTCTTCAGAAAATTGTATCCAAAAGCAGTGACACCAGCAACGATAGCCAACACAATAAGGATTTGTCATGCTATATCAAAATCCATGTATTGCATTCAATTGCAGCTGATGCCATGAGTAAAAGCCCTTTGTGCTGCTTTTGCTTTGTGTCCACACAATTTGTACGCTATAGTCAACTTGCCTGCAAAACAAGTTTTTATTCACCATGGCACAATGAATCACAGGATCCAAGAAAAACAAGTAAATGGATAGTTATTCACCTGACAATCTTCAGTTAACTACAATATGGCCCAAGATATCACCAAGCCAAGTCTAAGATACAGTCGAAAGGTCAGAAGTCAAATATTCGCAGTTCCCGCACATCAAAACAGCTAATAAAAACGTCATTCTCACAACAAACACCCTACTTAAGCATTAAACCAAAGACTATTACACACACATTTAAGAAAAAAATCAATATCATGTAACTTCAATGCAGTGGATATATCAACAGATAGCATGCCCAAAACATATGCATATAGATCACGGCAGTTTTACAGATCCTAAAGCTGTTAAAATCAACAAACTACGCACTGATGAAGTGCTTCACTCCAACGGCCAGTCGAGCACTTTTTAGGCAGAATCGTGTGGAGCCATCAAGCTCATGCTGCTTAGTTGGAACACAAACGCATCAATGAGATCTTTTTCAACACCTCCCACTTGCATTTTAAAACATATGATAGCATCCATCACAGAAATGAATATCAAAATCAAAATGGGGATCCTTAGATACACGGCAAACTGTTAGATGATGCTAGACAAAAAATTTCAAGGCAGAAGGAAAAGCAGTTTTCTTCGGGAGTATCTGAACTCTCTGCTCACAACTTGACATCAATTGTGAACAAGGGACAATCAAACAAGGTCACTAAGACAAGTCAGAAAAGTTTTGCTAATACTAAAGCAGCTACAAACAAATATAAATCACAAGAACAAGAAGTAACTTTGACATTGAAGGGAAAATAAAAGTCATTACCTCGCATGCGAAAAAAATTTAAGCACTATCATCTACAGAAGCAAGGCCAGTAACTTTCCCTACTGCAACTGTTTTTCCTGTGAAAGATATTTATACTTGTCACAACCCTACATGCATCTTTTCAACAACACAAATTCAGTTTGTCACCTTCAGTGCGAAGAGTGAACCTTCCAAGCTGTGGAAAATCAGAAAACTTCTCAACACATATCTGGTTATTCACCTGGGAATCACATTTTAGAATGGGATAAACTAATCAAGTTAGAATTAAAAAAAAATACTATACTCAAGGATCCATGATTCCATTATTTTAAAATTCAACCAGAAATAGAACGAATGATGCTGAAAAACCAAAAATGATGAAAATGACCAAGAGAATATTAGGATAGCTTTTTCATTAAAATTCCCCCACACCACGGCCCTTTCCTTTGATCTCCCAAAAAAAAAACTACCCCCACCACACATCCCACTAAAGCTACAAATGAACCGAGTTGATAATGGACAACTCTAGATCAGCTCTTATTGGAGCTCATTTAAGTTCTTTCATTTACAAAACAAACCGAGATCGAGCCCAATTTTAGAAATTGGTAAATAAACGAGTCAAGTCCAAACAATGCCTTNGAGTTGATAATGGACAACTCTAGATCAGCTCTTATTGGAGCTCATTTAAGTTCTTTCTTTTACAAAACAAACCGAGATCGAGCCCAATTTTAGAAATTGGTAAATAAACGAGTCAAGTCCAAACAATGCCTTGTCCAACTCATCAGGCTCGTGGAAAAACTGACCTCATATACCTACATATCTATACAATAAAGTACAAGTCATTTCAAATTTTAAAAGATACAAAAAATAACTTTTGATTTTCGCGAATTAAAGATGATCTGATGGCTAGAAATTACTCCTCAAAATCTGAGTTCCCACCCAAAAAAATGGTTTCCAAAACTGACCAAGAATGGAGAAATATACCATTTTTACACACGCCATTTGAATGCTTTTNAAGATACAAAAAATAACTTTTGATTTTCGCGAATTAAAGATGATCTGATGGCTAGAAATTACTCCTCAAAATCTGAGTTCCCACCCAAAAAGATGGTTTCCAAAACTGACCAAGAATGGAGAAATATACCATTTTTACACACGCCATTTGAATGCTTTTGTGCTTGGGTTCTAGGCTACTGTGCACATAAAGAGCAACATAAAGGTTACAAGCACTCCAGTTCAGTTGAGGTGGATACATGCTTATGGTGTAGTCTATTCCCACTTTTTCAGTACTCTCTTCCTCGATATTTGAGTTTAAAAGAGTCATGTCGTTGGGCCCATTGAAATAACCTATGACATGGGTGGCATTTACACTAGATAATCATGGGGCCACCGCAACTTTCAAATGCTTCCGTTAATTTCAAGCAACTTTTTAATCTATAAGCAAAAATAAATCTATTTTTTTTCCGCCTCTTTCTATTACATCACCCATTTTTTACCACAAGTTGAATTAATTTTTGGTTAGTCTGTATCTCAATTTTTATTTCAAAAATTGTTCATATACGATAATGTACACACATTGATTTTTTTTGAGGTAATGAATTTTGAAAAACTTGTCGATTGTTACAAAAAAAAAATGGATAAAAATTAATTTCAAATTATGCAATTAAAGAAAGAAAAAAAATTATTTGATATAGTGGAATTGATTTTTTAGGCAATCGGATTTTATGTTGCATCTTGCCTTTGGGCATTGGATATCGTAAAGACATATTTTGATTATTTGGTTGTATGAGTTGTGGTTTATTTTTTTGTGTGTAACTTTATGTGACATTGTGTATTAGATCTGTTGGGTGGTAGATTGTTGCAAATGCTTTTGTTGTTTTTTGGGGAACTAGTAACTTTGATTAGGGGCAGATTTTAGGGATTGGGTAGTGGATCCTGGTGATGTCTTCAGCTAAACATTTGAATTACAAAGATAAAAGAGCTAGAAATATATATATATATTGGAGGAAACAGGTAACATGTATCTAGTATATACAACATACAGTGGTTGTGTACTTTTTTAATAATATAGCGTTGTCTACGTGGGGATGTCTGGATAAAGAAAAGGAAAAGAGTAACTGTGCACTTTTAAAAGCCTTGGGTGCACAAATCCCACACCGAATGAAAAGACTACAGAAGGAAACGCACCATCCAAAGAGTAAAAGAACTTGCAGAAGGAAAGGCACCATACAAAGAGCAACTTCAAGGTTGTATTGGTTCAGGTTAAAAGTAGAGAAGCAGGGGCACCCCACAAAAAGGGAATATAGTTGGGCTTTCCTTTCCTCACTACTTGTGCTTCTGGCTTGTCTTAGCTTGTTAACTATTAAATTAAATGAGCTGAGATCGAGCTTGGAGAAATAATAAAAAACTGAGTTTGAGCATATATTGCTTAAAATGCGTGCAAGCTTGAGCTAAGTCTGAACATATTTCCAAAACATATGAGCCAAGTCGGAACAGTTGATTATTCGGCTCGGTTGATTTGCACCCCTACACCTCATCCCATTAGGAAGAAGGTACCAAACAACTTATAAAACTATATGCATCTTCTCCACCACAACACACACAGATTATTTATGAAACACAGCCTATGACACAGAACTATACAAGGAGAAACCTTTGTATTAGTAAACAATTTAACAGGAAACAGGATTCGCCAGAATTACAAAAAAGGTTTATCCCTATGAACATTAGTAATCAGGTAATGAAACAAACCTGAACGCGACATACAACAACAGCACCGTTCTTCACAAAGAGTGGTTTCTTTTTCATAGGTTTTTTCGTCTTCGGATCTATCTGCTGCATCAGCTCAACAATTTCACATTCCTCTACCACAGCGTGAATGTGCAACACAGCCTTGTAGCCAGCAGTAAAAATTGCCTAACACAACACCAAAGGCAATTGGAAATAATTTACATAACATAGTGTATACACATAATACAATGAGAACATATGGGAGTTTGAAAGAGTGGAAAAGGGCATTAAAATCCAAATGCATACATTGTCCAGCAACTCCAGGATCTGCAACTGAGCAACAAATTCAGACACTGAAGGTATTGACTTCACTGCAAAAATGGAGACACAATAGAACCCCAAGAAGCATGAGTGCCAAATATCTAAACAAAAACAGAAAAACAAAAAATTGAAAATTGTTCGTACATAGATGTTACATTTTCTAATCTTCGTTTATTAGAGGCTGTCCCACATCGACAAAATAACCCATCTCAATCTATATATGAGCTTTGTGCACATGGTTCAGCCTCCAAGAATCATCATCTTAACGTCGTGGATGGAAATCAGTCGATACAATCTAATAACTTCTGTTGAAGACGTAAATTGAAAATTGTCATATTATGGTGTCACAACATGGTATCGGGCAATTTGATGAGGATAACTTGGCAATGCAAGATTGATCTGGATATGTCCCAGGCCAAGCCCCGTTAGACACATGAATTACACATAATATAGAACACTATTATGGTTCAAAGTATCTGCCAATATCGATACCTATAAACGACGTTGAATCCGAATTAGCACCTTTCGATCNAAAATTGTCATATTATGGTGTCACAACATGGTATCGGGCAATTTGATGAGGATAACTCGGCAATGCAAGATTGATCTGGATATGTCCCAGGCCAAGCCCCGTTAGACACATGAATTACACATAATGTAGAACACTATTATGGTTCAAAGTATCTGCCAATATCGATACCTATAAACGACGTTGAATCCGAATTAGCACCTTTCGATCCAAGTAACTTTCAATACAATACCGTTCCATGTTATGTATAAACGTGTCTCACATAATTTGGTCGAGTCAACCTTGAGTTGCCAAGCAACCGATGCTTCTTAGAGCCCTTCGAGTTGAGATGCTCGATATCGTGAATTTAAACCATGAAAAATATCGGATTAGAATGTACCGAGTCGGATACGACTCGGTTGATACACATTGGTATTGGTCCCAAATTAGAAGAAAATGTTGGGGCCCCAAAGATAAAATTTAAGAATTGGTTAAAAAACGATTTCAANAAACGTGTCTCACATAATTTGGTCGAGTCAACCTTGAGTTGCCAAGCAACCGATGCTTCTTAGAGCCCTTCGAGTTGAGATGCTCGATATCGTGAATTTAAACCATGAAAAATATCGGATTAGAATGTACCGAGTCGGATACGACTCGGTAGATTTTAATTTGATTTCTTAGTGAGTAAAAAACAAAAAAAGAGAAGCTCACTATCAAGAAACTAATTATAATCACAATTTTCTTACTAAATTCTCTCATTTAAAAATGTCTCTAATTTTATGTAATCTTCAATGATGCCTATCTCATTCAAGAAAATTCAGCATACATAAATTCCAACTTACATTCATTCAAAAAAATATATATTTCACTATCGAAGCAAGTTTCAATTATTTCTCTATATCTTCAACCGAAGATNACTAAATTCTCTCATTTAAAAATGTCTCTAATTTTATGTAATCTTCAATGATGCCTAACTCATTCAAGAAAATTCAGCATACATAAATTCCAACTTACATTCATTCAAAAATATATATATTTCACTATCGAAGCAAGTTTCAATTATTTCTCTATATCTTCAACCGAAGACAAATTTAATTATATGTAACCACCGAAATCAAATTTGATTAATGGAGTTATTCGGCACAAAACTTAAATGCAAAAACAAAAATAGTACTTTTGGATCTCAAAACAATGAGAAAAAATGATTTTTCACATGGATATATTGAATGTTTTGCTAATTATTTAATACCATCTACATTATCATAATCAATATTTCTAAGGCTTGATTTAATATGTAGCCCAATGATCTTTAATCAACTGAAGTGAATTCCTTCCAAATCTTTAGCCACAAAAGCCAAAGAAATGTCATCAATGATAAGTTGTCCCACAAATCTTCCCAAGGAGTTACTCTCATCCNGGATCTCAAAACAATGAGAAAAAATGATTTTTCACATGGATATATTGAATGTTTTGCTAATTATTTAATACCATCTACATTATCATAATCAATATTTCTAAGGCTTGATTTAATATGTAGCCCAATGATCTTTAATCAACTGAAGTGAATTCCTTCCAAATCTTTAGCCACAAAAGCCAAAGAGATGTCATCAATGATAAGTTGTCCCACAAATCTTCCCAAGGAGTTACTCTCATCCAAAATCCTAACATTTCTTTCGAACCATACTATCCAAAACAATGCAAAAAAGCGCACATCTCCATAAAATATTAACTTTGTAGCTTGAAGAAAAACTCATAAAATCAGCAACAAAAATTCCCTCAGAATCTCCAGGAGTCACCGAAATGAACTCAAACACTGCCAAAAGCCTAGTCCACAAATTAGAAGTAAAAGGGCAATGCAAAAATATATGATCCACAAGTTTCTCTCCATTTTTATAAAGAATGCACCATTGTGGAAAAAGAAAGATGATCCTTTTTTCGAGCAAACTATTAGTATTTAGTTTCTTAAGTGTAGAAGTTAATCCTCCCGAACTCGGGAAAAAGCATCATCCAATAATCAAATCCTCTTCTCACTACCAACAACAAATTTGAAAAAGTAGGATAAACCTTGTTGAATGAATTTGCAAAGACAACGAGAACACACTCTCTTACTCCTTTTAGAATCTCACCCGTTGTCTTAAATCCTGTATTTACTTTTAATCACAGAATGACATACATTGGACCTCAATAAGGAATCTCCATAACAATTTTGCAAGTAAGGAAATATTCCTAACTTCCAAAATATTCAAAGTAAAACCATCCTTAATCTTTAGATTTGGACAGCAAATCCCAACTCACCAAATGAACTTTCTAGCTTCTCCACTGTCCTTGCATAAAAAATCTCTCATTGACTTCTCAATTTGGATTACCCCCAAAGTTGATCCCAAATACTTCAAAGTCCAATCCCAAATAGAACATCCTTAAGCTTCGACCAATATAACCAACTTGTCATACTGCACATTATTTTCTGCAATTGCACTCTTTCACAAGTTCATTTTAATGCTGGACACAAATTCAAAACATTTAAAAATTAGAGAAAGTGGATGCATATTTCTTTCATTTCCATCACAAAACAAAATAGTGTTATTTGTGTATTGTAAATTAGTTACTTCGACACTTTCCCTCCTGTTTCTAAAGCCATCAATGACCTCCCTATTATTAGCCCTCTCCTTCTTTCTACTCAAAACGTCAACCACCAAAGCAAAAAGAAAAGGAGAAAAAAGATATCTTGCCAAAAAACTCTAGTAACCTTAAAACATTCTTTCTTTTGAAGACCAATAATGACAAAAAAATTCACCGATCTTAAACTGTAGTCCACTAATTAATCTAAAATCAAAACCTTCACACTTGATCAAATTATCTAAAAAATTTCAATCCATCAAGTCATATGCTTTTTCAAATTTCCCCCTTAAAACAAAACCATCCTTTTTATTAAATTTCATACAATTTCATTACCAATAAGTATATGCACCACATCCAATATTTGTCTACGCATAACAACTATGAAACACGTATATTTCGTTGAGATTTACGTACCCGTATCGGATACGATACTCGAGAATACGTATCGAATACATCTTTTACGTATCCGATAATAATTAAATATTAGGATACTTCATGGATACTTTTGTAGTAGAACAACATATATAATTTTTTAATTGAACTTTTAACATCTCTTTTCGAATTCACATACTATACAGCCTATACTACAATACATTAACAAAAATTTCATATTACTTCAAAGGCACATGAGTGTTTTTTTAAGTATTATCTACAATTACATGTCAAAAGACCATACAATAAAGCTATTGTATTATAATCTTAACAAAAATTACTTTTAAATACTAAGTAAATATTAGTTTTGATTCGTTTAATTAGTCATTTCACTTTGTGAATATACCGCAGCGACACAATATATATTTTCTTGAAATTAAAAAAAATTACTAATTTTCCTTATATGTTAAAGAACAACCAAAATATATAAGTATTAAGTTGGTTGAAAATAATAAAAATATTAAATATATTTTATTATAGCCGCATCCTGACCATACCCGTATCCCACTTTTTTAAACTTTGTCGTATCTGTATCGCATCGTACCCGTATCCGTATCCGTGCTTCATAGCATAACAAAAGCTCCTTGAGAGGCCAAAATAGTGTCATCTAGCAATTCCCTATGTCTGCTCGAAAGAACTTTAGCCAAAAGCTTATAAAGACTAGACATAATACTCACTAGCAGAAAATCCGTTACCCTAGAAGACCTCTTTTTCTTTGGAATTAGACAAATAAATGAGGCATTTGTGCATGAATTCACACTTCCATGTGCATGAATTCACACTTCCATTCTTGAAAAACTTTGCAAAAACTTTCATCAAATCCCTTTCTATAACCTTCCAACATTTTTGGAAAACAATCATAGTGAAATTCATTAAGATCCGGGGATTTATCTCCACCCAACTCAAACACTACAACTTTGACCTGNTCACACTTCCATGTGCATGAATTCACACTTCCATTCTTGAAAAACTTTGCAAAAACTTTCATCAAATCCCTTTCTATAACCTTCCAACATTTTTGGAAAACAATCATAGTGAAATTCATCAAGATCCGGGGATTTATCTCCACCCAACTCAAACACTACAACTTTGACCTGGTCTATCTCAGAAGGTGCCTCAAGACAACAAGACTTGCTTTAAATCCAACTCCTCAAGAAACTATTACTTGCAACCTCAGAAGAGTACCAAACCAAACCAAGACTTATGTCCCAATTATTTGGAGTCAGCTACACGAGTCCATCTTCGTCATTCATTTTGATCATATGTAGTATGCTCATTTAAGTTNAGAAGAGTACCAAACCAAACCAAGACTTATGTCCCAATTATTTGGAGTCAGCTACACAAGTCCATCTTCGCCATTCATTTTGATCATATGTAGTATGCTCATTTAAGTTAAATATTTATATCTTTTCTTATTATTTCGTTCAATATTAGATCTACCTCTACTTCTACTACCATTAAGAGAAATTATCTCACTTTTTCGAACATGTACATCTATCAGCCTCCGTTGAACATGACCAAACCATCTTAATCTATTTTTTCTTAATTTATCCTCAATTAGAGCTAGTATTACCATTTCTCTAATATGGTCATTTTTTATTTTATCCTTTATAGTTTTTTCACACATCCACCTTAANCATCTATCAGCCTCCGTTGAACATGACCAAACCATCTTAATCTATTTTTTCTTAATTTATCCTCAATTAGAGCTACTATTACCATTTCTCTAATATGGTCATTTTTTATTCTATCCTTTATAGTTTTTTCACACATCCACCTTAGCATTCTCATTTCCACTACACTCATTTTGTCACTATATTGTTTCCTAAGAGCCTAACATTCTATCTCATATAACACTGTTGTCTTTATAGCTGTTTGGTAAAATGGTGCAACCTCAGAAGAGTATAGTTGAAAAAATAACTCACAAATGCACTTACATTAAGACTATCTCCCTCTCTCATGTCTCCGTACTCATATACTATCCTAGAGACCGATTTCTTCTTCAGATTTTCATTTGCAATTCTAATAAATAATTATGATCATTATCACCCTCCTTAACCCCTTTTACTTTAACCTTTTGTCTCCAACTAATGACTTCTTTCAACTGCACATATTTAAACTTAATTCTAAGATCACACCTTTCAATTTCCAAATTTTCTTCTATCCCACTTGTCGATTCTAAGAAATATATGTCCTTGATTCTTTTCAAAATGCACTTCCCCTTCAATCTGATGTCACAAAAACCACTGTTGTTTCACTCTTTCAAATATTGCTTCATCAATTTCAGTTTTTGCATGAATTTAAAACCCTCCCGTCCAAAACACTCTCAGACCACCACACTTCAAAGTTCATAGCAATGGAATGATCTTCAATACACATGTTCTCAAACCTAAAAGGCGTTGAACCCCATTTAAAAGAATAGGTGCCAAGGCACAACAAGCAATGATTAGCGATAGTCCTAATCAAAACCACTTGCCTCACAAGGGGAAAGCTCTTCCCATTCTGGTGAGTAGAGGAACCAATCCAATCAACTACAAATCATATTTTCCTTAATATTGGACCAAGTAAAATTTACATTCAACAAGGAAGGGTGATCTAGGCAACACTCTCTAATTAAACATTTAAACTTCCTCATGCTAGTAGTGCTCCTAATACCATTCATCCTCTTAAATACATATCTCACAACATTAATCTCCCCCACCTAGTGGATCCCTCAAGAACTACAAAACCCTTTAGCATTATTAAACTCCTCCCACAGTGACTCTCTCATCCTATGATGATTTGGTCCATATTTTTCAGTTAAACACCAATCACCATCTTTAGGCCCCTTGAAATTCACTCTTAAAAATTACCCAACACAATTTCAACACCTTTCAATACTCTCTGTGCCCAAGTTAATTAACACTCCTCCCCAGCTTTCACAAGAAGACAAGAAAGTCAATTCCCTATGCTAAGATCCCCACAAACTTTTTATAATAGCCTTATCAATCACTACTTTTCTATCTCCTAAATAACAACCACATCTAAACATTTCCCTCATTACCTTTTTCTCAAACCCCTCACATTCCACCCAACTATATTCATTAACGGTCATAAGTGCCTCATTGTTTGTTTGATTGTTGACTCATGTGCGGGCAAGATCTCCCATGAAGGAGGGTCTAAATAGAGTTTGTTTCCTACATCTAGAGTCACTCAAGGTTGATGTATATCGTTAAAGAGTCCCTCCATTTGTTGACAATTGGTGTTGAGTTAGATACTGTGACAAGATATCAGATCTGGACTTGGGAAAAGTTCGGGCAAAACTCTTTTTCATTGATTTGGTAATTAAATTCCTCTTTCTTCGTGTTGTAAGTGGATTTGTTATTCCTATTTATCTTTCTATGTGCAAGTTGGCATCACAGGTAAGGGGGAGTGGCAAGAGTGTTCTACATGGATAAAATATCACATCTCAAATTATTATTTGAGCCTTATGGACCTCTCCACTCATTGGCGATTGGACCAGGATTGAATGCTCAGACACTTAATAATTTCACTTTTAAACGTTTTCCACAGATGCAAAAAAGGTTCAATAGCTCATGAAGCAGGAGACAGGAGTTTAATTGAATATTAAATTTATCTTGACACTGATAGCAAATGTGCATTCAATAAGACATGTGGAACATCGTATATATGTAGAATGAGTAACGCTCAAGGTTCCATAAAAATTACACATTATCACAAAACTAAATTCTAAAGGCAGCCTAGCATATTTTACTACTTTACTGAAGATGGATACGGTGGATACTGCATATACAAAGATACTCCATGTAATGCTTTTTTGCTTTCTTTGTTTACTAGTGAATATTTAGGTTGACCAGAAAGGTTAACCCTGTCCCTAGGATTGTGTGGTTTTGAAGGTTCTCACCACCTTGTACATTCAGTGATGGCCTTGAAGTGAGTCTTGCATCTTGGTGTTGCTGCCTGTTGGCTTCTTCAACGGACATGTGTATGATTCCTTTTGCTTTATACACCAGGCAAACTAGTATGATGCACGAGATTTACGCCTCCAGCCCATCCCAGTATCTCCACCACTTCCACTTCCCCTTCCCCTTCCCCTTCCCCCTCCCCCTCCCCCT
>CAUOFW020007613.1:129769-180721 GCA_963454935.2 Ilex paraguariensis | reverse complement strand
TCCTAGGAAACAAATTTCAAAGGGTTTTGGAGACTTCCTCTTTCAACAAGCATCCCACCCACTAGTCTATAAGTCATATTTGCTTCTAATAATTGAGTGCCACAATGAATTTTGCTACAAAGATGATCTCCAAAATCATTTTTCAACCAAAGCTAGATTTGTACCCAATAAATTTCCCTCCGAGAAACCACTTTTTTCTTTAGGCCTAGACACTACCTAGTGATTCTTTCTTCCCTCACCACTCCCCTCCACAAAAAATCCCTCTTCATCCCTTCGATCCTCCTAGCCACTATGCTAGGCTTTTAAGAGATAGACATAACATATGTGGGAAGTTTGGATAATACAAACTGCACTAGTGTTAATGCCACCCGCTAGAAATAAACACTCCACACTTTCAAACAATCAATTGAACAAAACAACAAAGATGACATTTTCAAAGTCATTTTTATTTTACAAAAAACAAAATCTTATTATGAAGATAAAAAAATGTAAAATTACAATAGTGGACAAGACATCCAACCAACATACTTGAAAACCAACAAAAACACTGGATGCCTCTTAGATGCCAAGAAACCTAAACTGACACGTGAAGCTCTCCAAACTGTCAAAATGCAAAAGAAAGGAATATCCACAAATTCGTCACTAATTGGACCCCAAAACAAAGGCAAAACATACAATCCTATTACATAACCCTTCCACCCCCTCAAATTATACTTTAAAAATTTTTAAATTCCTTTTCAACCACAAAACCATTTAATAGCAAGAATTGCACAATCCAAAGGATACAACCTTTCTTTTCTTTGTCGAAAGTATTGAAATCCATCGCAAACATAAATAAGGAAGATCAAGGAATCAACAAATTCAATCCTACAGATTGGAACAATTAGTGGCATAAGGGCAATGCCAAAAAAAGGTCATAAATGTTCTCAGCATCACGGCAACATATAGTGCACTATTGTACTGAAGGCAAGTTTTTGGTCATCTCATTAGAAGCACTTTGGCAGTAATTTTACAATGAGCATTTATTCAAGCCCAAACTTGGACTTATTATGCACTTTGACCTTCCATACCACCAAAAGAGGGCATAAAGAACGAAATTAAAGGATCATTAAGTAAAAGATCAAAGTATGAATTGCAAGAAAAAATTACAAATGAATACATGCCCCACCTTTTATGCCTGAACAATGTTTCAAATTTTAAAGTTCCTCTGTCATTCAGGTTTTCGATGGAATCTAAAATCCCAAGTGGTAGACAAGAGCAAAAGTCAATCATGAAATCAATACTAGAAACATGAACACCAGAATGATAAAGACTAGGAAACAAGCACAAAAAATGATGTTTTTTCATTCCTAGTCAAGGATCAAAATTTCGTTTCTAAGTTTTGGTTTGATCACCTAAGAAACGGAAACATTTTGACGTATTTCAGAAACGTTTCGACCCGTTTCGAAATCAAAATGAAAAAAGTAAAAAAATTAAGAATTATTTTTTTAAAACATTGGTCAAAATATCTTGAAATACCTTAAAACATTCTGAAATAATTGTGCAAATGCATTGAAATATAACAATACATTTCGAAGTATTATAGAATACCTCGAAATATTAAAATTTTAATTCAATCACTGATTCGTTTCAGTCTCATTGGAAACGGAAACGTTTCGGATGTTTTGATTGTTTCGAAACAATATTTTGATCTTTGTTCCCAGTATCCTCCTAGAAACGAATTCTAACCCCATAACCCGCGAATTGATAATATGAGACAATTCAGGTAAACCCTAAGGAATAAACTTTCATGGGCTTCAAAAGTTTCCCTATTTAACCACATTAGCATCCCAACACTAACTTGTAATCCATACTTACATTTGATAGCCAAATATCACAATGGGTTTCGCTCCACAAGAAAGCATCATAACCATTTCCCAGCTAAGATCACATTTCTAGCTAAAAAATTTCATGCCGATAGGACATGTTTTATCTATGATCTAGAAACCAACTTCCACTCAATCACATGATCTTTTTTGCCTTCATTGTCATCCCACAAGAAGTGTCTCATCATCTTTTTCAATCCTCTTAGCCACCTTACATTGCATCTTAAAAAGAGATATGTGAACGAGAATACTAGTCAATACCAAGGGGCAGCTACACTATCATTAACCTTCCTCCATTTGATAAAAAGCCTTCTTCGAACTATCCATTCTTTTTCCTACTCTTTTAACAACCGCATCACAAACAAAGGTATTTGGATGGTCCTATCATATTTTTCTCAAACTTTCATCTCACCCACCATTTTCTTCCAATTTATCTAACCCTTCAATTCTCTTCAAAATTGAACTCTTTTATGAACCTCACAAGATAATTGCATATATGAATCAACCATCAAATACCCCAAATACTTAGTAATATTGAAATTGCCCAAAGAACAAATTCTCACTCCTCTGTCCAAAATTTCCTCAATCTCCTTATAATGCAACATCATGGCTGACCCAATATTCCCATTTCCCCCTATTGTTGCTTCACCACCTTCAGCTCCTCCAAAAAATTCTCCCACTAGTCCATACACATTGTCAGCAACCAACCAAACCCTTTGTCCCTTCGCCCACTCTTTAATCATGTCTTTTTTTCTAGCCAAACAACATGGAATAAAGAGAATTTAATTTCTAAGGCATTTAAAATTTTAAGATGATAGAAAAAAAAATAGCAACAGAGACTCATCAATGCCAAAAATGCACTTTTCGACTTTTACGTAGACAAACTTGTAATATATAGACCTTACAAAAATCAATTTTTGATGGAGTCCAAATAAATGGCCAATTATCTTCTTCAAAGTAATTACTCTTTGTTTATGTACTAAAAGCAATAGCAAAGAACAATTAGACTGCACCTGGAAAAATTTTAACTAAAAGATGATAGGATTCCCAGTCCACCATTAATGACTGTACTATGCAATCACCATCAAGTTACCAAATAAAGGAAAATAATGAAAACATATCACACACCAGTATTTGAACTTGCTGAGATAAAAAACACAGTACCTTCATAGTTTAACCAAACACGGAAAAGGTTGTCAAGCAATTCAACTGAAAGGTGCGTAAACTTATATAAGCTAGAAAGATGAAGGTTCCATTTTACCTGAATGGACCTTTAGGATCACGTTGCAGAACTTCTACGGCATCAAGAGCTTCAAAAAGACATGGACCATTCCACCACGAACACACACTTTTGTCCACTCTTCTATTCATATTTAAACCAACAAGCCCCGATATTGGAAGAAACTGAACATCTGCACCATCAATAAAGAATAAATGAGATCGAAAAGCAACCACTCACAAATAAGTTGCCCTCGCAGTCCACAGACAGAAAAACAGATGAAGTGAAAAACTGTTAAGTAGTTTTATGAGGGATCGACTAAAAGGTAAGTTGTGAAGGGGAGTGGAGAAACAGCTGAGCTGATTTCTTATTTTACGAGGCATCAGGATCAGAGTTGACATATTACAATAAGAGTAATACCCACAGCATATGATACCTCAGGTCAGTAGAACCGTGAAAGGTTTAATCATTAGAATTTGTAAGCTCCTCCCCGTAAAACCAGTTTCACCAATCAAATGCACCTATACCATTCCAACTAGCTGCGGCCAAAAAAAATAATCACCCATGTCCCAAGGGAAAATATGTTTACCCCTACTAATTTCCAAAACAAAGATCAAAAAAGGAAAAACAAAGGGAAAACAATCCAATGGTATAGCACCTAAATAAATCCACTGGGTCTCATGAGACTCCTTCAATCTATTTCTTCATCTCATCCATTATAAGTTTTAACACACTATTTGTCATGAAGATATGTAGTTTCCAGTTAAAGTTAGGAACATAAGCGTCAAAAGCCAAAATGATCAAGGCAGATACCTTGCATTTATTAAAACATAAGGGTCAGGAAGAAGACCCTCATTTACCTTTCTTGACATTGTAACCTGAAGACTTCAAGAATGGTATCATTTTTGACTCAATTTCATCATACCTGGAAAAAGACAACAGCTCTAGCAAAAGGCAACTCATGGAAACCACACACGCCCAGAAAACAAATATGGTAAATCACCTCTGTTTTGACCAGTTCACAGTATGATCATCCATTTTATTTACAACAACAAGCAGCTTAGAGACACCCAAAGTCTTTGCAAGTTGAACATGTTCGCGTGTCTGTCCACCTCTCTCATATCCAGTTTCAAATTCCCCTTTTCGGGCAGATATTACCTGAATAACCGGGGAAAGGGACTTTTAGGAACCAAATGTGAAATTCATTCACGTTCCATATAGGATTTAAAAGTACATAGTGGTACTTACCAGTACACCTATATCAGCTTGAGATGCCCCACTGATCATATTCGGGACATAACTTTTGTGGCCCTGAAGAGACAATACAAACAATGGTGGAAATGGTGTCTCATCAAACCTCAATTTATTATCAAACCAATTACTTAATGGACATATGTTAGCGAATAACATGAAAACATAAGAATGTAAAAAATATATAGATTCCAGAATGTAGACTGGCTTCACGTTACAGTGAAGTACAAAGGTCGCTTGATCGGGAAGGAGGTCGCTTGAGTAAGTACTCAAACTACATCATTTTGAACTCATTTTTGACCCTATAAACACCCTCAAACCCCAATTTTCGCCATTCTTCTAATTTTCAACCCAAAAATATCTCTAGAGAAAGCAGGAAAGGAAATCTAGAGAGGGAAAAAATGGAGAAAGTCTGCTAGAACTTGGATTTCCTGAAGATTTCAAGGGTGTGGTTTGAATTTCTTGGATTTGAGGTAGCTTATTTTCCCTCTCATGTATATTCTATGTTTTATGCCGGTATTCATGATTATATGTGATTTCTTGCTAAGACACAGAGACACCATATTTTTATTAGAGTGGTTTTTTTAGTTTCTGGTTTTTTTATTATTTATTCTTTTTGAAAACACTGAAGACATGCGACCAACAGGCAGGAGAAACCCAGAAGACGCATTTTAGGATTTGTTTTTAATTCTTTCAGAGCATATCAAGTGCCTATATAAACAAGGAAGTTATTGTAATAATTTTTAAGAGATTGAAGTTAACATTAAAATATGAAGAGAGTAATAATCACTTCACAAACACAGAAAATAGATGAAATAATTTCGAACACGGCTGCAAAATGAAATACAAATAGAATACAGTTTTTACATGACAATAATTGGATAAAAATTAGGTTACACAATTGGTGATGTGATTTTTGTAATTAAATGAAAATTAATGTTACAACATGGGGGATGTTGAAATTGAGACTGCATAAATTATTGAAAGCTGAATCACAAATATTTACGATGAGTTTATCGTCATGTTTGATACTTTGTTTTTTTTATGATTTCGTGATGTTAGTTGTTGGAATTCTGGTGGATCTCTTAGAACTTATGAAGTTTTTAACTCTAAATTTGATGAAAATTATATTATATGTATATAAATGAATATACCATTTGTAACTTGTCCCCAACGTGCCTGTGTCCAAATTGTCTGAAAAATTTCATGTCAATAGTGTGTTCGTGCCATTTCATGTTATGTCTCATGTCTATGTCCATGCTTCTTAAATCCATTGTGATAAACAAGGGATTTTCAGTTCAAATGAGAGAGTGTTAATCTCTCGTGGTTTTTGTGAAGGATTACAAAATATAGACTTTATATGAAACTTTCTTGAAACCCTAGTTCTCTTTTGAAATGAGTTTTCCTGAGGGTTATGTTATTGCCCACAGTTTGAAGATTTAGCACTCTTAACAATGATTTCTTGAAAATCCTATCATGATTTTGAGTGGATTTTTCATGTGAGCATCATGTTTACATCAGTTGATGGTTGTAAACCCTTGATGAGAATTTTATTTTTTAAATGTTGTAAACTCAAGACCTAGACGCGGTCTTGGATTGTTTTGAAAATCCTATTTATATAAAACATTATTTGGCAACATTTTGTTGAGATCGAGATGTGAATACTAAATGGAGGAGTTGGTTCTATTTCATCATTTGAAATTTGAATGACACTATGGCCAGGCAGAGGATTAGTAGATGATTTTGATACCCTGTGAGGTTCCCACTTCCCAGAGATTGTGTTGGCCAGTGTAGCACCACAAGTTCCCATTACTAGTGTGTCTTGAAAATCCAGAATGGCATAGCATTCGTAGGGGCAAAGATAAAAAGTCTCACATAAAGGCTAAGATTTATCTGAGAATAGGAAGCCTCGCATAAAAAGTCATAGTTTCAATTCACATCTGATGCAAATCAAAAGTTGACCTGGAAANTGGCATAGCATTCGTAGGGGCAAAGATAAAAAGTCTCACATAAAGGCTAAGATTTATGTGAGAATAGGAAGCCTCACATAAAAAGTCATAGTTTCAATTCACATCTGATGCAAATCAAAAGTTGACCTGGAAAAAAATCTTAGCCCATTTAAGTGCAAGATCTACTTGGATTGGTTCAATAATTATCAATCATCAAAATGTTTCTATAATGTAAGATTGAGAAATCCAACCGGAATTTGTTCAGCATTTTGACATGTAAGCGGTTGTAAGCAAAAATCAGAATGCATGAAGGAGTTTCCCTTTATGGGCTTCTATATTGCTTCAGGCGATTTTGGAGTCGTCTTATAGGATTAGAAAGCTCCTAACCATGTTTTACTTCTCCCAAAGCTGACTTCTCTCGGAGTTTGCTGGCTAGGATTTATTTAAAACTAGATGGTGTTTCACACGGTTACCCATGTGAATATACTCATAACAGAATGAGTATGGGTGATTATTTAGAGAGAAATGAAGGGTAATAGAGATACATCCTCACATTCTCATCTATTTTCTCTTCATCATCCTTTCAGCACTAAGCCGATCAATTACAACAACAATCAAGTTTATTCCCTAGCCAAATTTCTTTTAGCGGCATCATACTAATAAATAACTGGGGCACCACAAGGGACAAAACATAGAGGAGTCTCAGAAGCTTGGAAGGATAGAGATGGGCGAATCTAAAGGACAATAAATTTCAGTGGCCTTAGGCTGCAGCGAAGTGTACTTAAGTATTTGCACAGGTAAATCTCAGAACTAATGACTTTAACCTTGCATTTGTTGCCAAGGCAGAAAAAAGTAAAGAGACAAAATTTCAGAGTCCCAGAAAAGTGTTTTGATATACTAAAACAGCCAAAACAGCATTTGTATTTTCAGCTGGTTCCCAAATTATTCGAGTACACCATAGTTGTCCAACTAGGAAATTAAGATTCTATTCTTCGCAAAGGCTTAGATGTACCTAGCCACCTTGGTTACCACCCCACCTGTTTTTCACCAATACTGCCCATTCAAGGCATTGTTTCTAATAATGGTGTACTTAAAAATCATAATTCAAAAGTAATGGCATACAAGTAAGGAAGATACACTAGAGACAGGGAGGAGGGGGAATCTGATCATTGACATGCAAAAATTATAACAGATTTTCAGTATTTGGAGAAAATGTACAAGCAACACCCAACATATGCCAGCAAAACGAAAAAGATTTATGGCAACGAGCAGGTTACCGGTGCATCCAAAATAGTAAATCTTGTTGTTTCTGTTTCGAAATGTGCCCTTCCAACTTCAACGGTTTTTCCCTACAATTAGCAATGCGCATTACAAATTAACCAAACAATCATAAAGGGAACTAATATTATCGTAATGAGAAGGTTTGCACCAATTTTGAAGACAGAAAACTAGATGCATACTTTAACCCTCTCCTCTTCATTGGTGTCCATAATGTATGCCATATACCTAACACACAAGAAGTTACAGTGGTTAGGAAGTGCAACTAAATGAAGCAAAAGATTTAGCTTTCCCCCGGCCCATGGTTGCTTAATCAACCGCATAAAACATTAGACTTGAAACCATGAAGATCAACTACATGTCAATAAATTAAAGAAGCAACCACATATGTATCTGAATTTGATTTAGACTCTCAATCCAGGTTTGGCACCATATATGCTAGGTTGCACCTAGAAGCAGCAATTTAAATTTAAAGCACACAAGAAGACTTAATCACAAAAGAACTTCGTTAAATAAAACATGTTCGCCTCAGCTCTTTTCGCATATTTCCACACATTCCCCATGGCTGAAATTGGCAGATGACTTCAGCAAACAGGCGATGTGAAGCTGAGATAGAAGTATAAGCCACAGCTGTTAGCAGTCGTGGATTCTGAAACATTTGCAGTGATATGTATACTGTTTTTTTCTAATAAACAAAAGCTGGTAGCTTCCTTCACAACATAAGGTGGTAGTAAGTTTGTAAACAATTTCTCTGCCTACTAATAGTGAATAAGAAAACAATGGCAGTCCAATGCAAAATTAAAATAGGGGTACAACTTGGGCGGGCTAACCTGAACCCAACCTGAAAAAAATAGGGTTTAATTTGAAGTTTTTATAGCTTGGGTTGAAAAACATCAGCCCCAGTTGAATTTGAGTCATACCCGGGTTAAGGCTTCGAGTTCATGAGTTAAACCTGAACCCAACCCGAATTACTAAAATTGGGCTCAACCCGAAATTAAAATATATATATACACACACAAAATTTAAGTATATTTTAAGTTTTTATTTAATTTATTTTGAATTTAGGTTGGTTAAGCTATTGTTTAATGCCAAAAATTGAGCCCGGAATTGACCCCAAATTACAAGCCCGAATTAGTTAACCCGCACCAACCCGAATGGAGCCCGAAATTAACTTCGACAATACTCCGGTTGAGTACCTCGAGTTGAAAGTCGGGTTCGGATTGGATTTGAGTTGAAAATTTTATAACTTGGATTAGGCCTAAATTGATTCTCTAACCCCGAGTTGCATCCCTATATCTTTTAAACATTTCCTTAGTTCGCCATTTCATAATTGTAAAACCACGATACAAAATGAGAAGGTGAAGAAATAAGATACTAGAAGTAAAAGAAAAAAGAAGGGATTTACCTCATCCGCATAAAGTAATGGTCAAGAAACATACAAACTATCCACATAGAATAATCAATTTATTTCCATTATTTCGTCCTCATCAAAAGAACTTTTGCGTGATCATTTATAGGTTAAGTCTCTCAGGAAGACCTAAACCATCCACCCAATAAAACTTGAACAAAATCCCAATTCAAAACACTTTGTTATTAAATAGTCTTAAGAATGATAGAAATAAACCAAATAAATCCTAAACAATATAATAATATTAGAATAAAATCCTAATCCTAAACTTCACTCCCCATGATTATCTTGTTCCGTTTCCAATTTTCGTCAATGCTCCCCGGTAGACAAAAAAAAAAATTAAAGAGTTTTGATAGCAAAAATACTCCAAAAGAACAGATATGCAAAATGAATGTTTAACTTAGATAGGATCGTAATAATGCGCACTGCATTGGAGAAACCCTTTGGGATTGCATTATCAGTAACAATTGATATAGGACAAGGATGAGAACTTTAGGCTCATTGAATTGGATATTAAACAATTTTGCCTAATCATTTAGTTGGAATGGAGCTAGTGTTGGAGCTCGTGTGTAGGAACTTCTTCAACCACATGTTAATTGGTAGTTGAAGAAACAAAACTAATATAATCCTTTGTATCATCAATACTAGCCAGTGCTATTTCATTTCTTGAATCCAATGATGCTTTGAGTGAAGCTAGGCTACACGTGCAAGTTTGATGCTTTACCCTATCATTTTGTGCTTTTGCTATGACCATAAGTCTAACAAATAACTTTTGGTTGTCATCATCTTTTGGGAGGAGGGGCTCGAAAATTTGTATGGAAGAAAGGGGTCAATGCCATAATTTCAAAAAGTGACCTTTGGAAGCCCGTATACAAAATTGGACTTAATTGTCAAAAAGTACATAGAAAAAAATATTTTGTAAAAAAATTCACTTAAGACATAGAAAGACTTGAATACCCTTTTATTGTAAATAAGTTTCCTAAAAAAGATTTTGGAAAAAAATTTCATATTTATATATGTAAATATATATATATATTTATAGGAGTTCTAATAAAACAAAAACCTAAAATTTACGAAAATCAAAACCCATAATAAATCCTCTCCATTTTTTTAGGGATATGTTTCCAAGTTTTTGGAAACTTTTTAAATTTGACAACTAATTAAAGAATTTTAATTATCTTAATTGATTTTAGATTTAATTTGGTGACATATATATGTGTGTTAATATATATATATATATATACTAGTTATTACCTGTGGCTGAAGGNTTTTTAGGGATATGTTTCCAAGTTTTTGGAAACTTTTTAAATTTGACAACTAATTAAGGAATTTTAATTATCTTAATTGATTTTAGATTTAATTTGGTGACATATATGTGTGTTAATATATATATATATACTAGTTATTACCTGTGGNATGGCTGCGACGGTGGCAGTGGTGGGGGGTGGCAATGGTGGTGGTGGCGGCGGCGGCGGCGGCAGAGGTAGTGGTGGAGCGGTTCAAAACAATATATATATTTTTTAAAGTACTTATGGGAATTAATTTCTAAAAACACTTTTAAAAAATTACTCCAAACACACCCTTAGGGGCCTATTTTTTTCTATTAAATTTGAAGTTTTAATATTAGTCGTTAGATTAACTTTAAAGTAAAATTTAAAGCGATCTCAACCGCGAATAACAAAAATCATTTTGTTTATGTTTTGAGATTTGAATTGTAAAAGTCATTTTGTTTTATTATATAGATATATATATATATATATATATATATAATACTACAAAGTCACACAATTAAGCCTAGTAATTAAAATTCCTCAATTTTAGTTGTCAAATTTTCAAAAGTTTTCAAAAATTTTGAAACATATCCCTAAAAAAATAGAGAAGATTTATTATGGGTATGATTTTTCTAAATTTTAGGTTTTTGTTTTATTAGAACTCCTATATATATGAGGACAAATATGTCAAAAGAAAATCACAAAAAGTCAAATTGTGTACTTGGACACAATTAAATTCTAAAAATAAGGACTTAATAATAACCTAACATTAAGAATTGTGTACTTTTTGACAATTGAGTCTAATTTTGTGTACCCTTTACAATTAACCCTTTCAAAAACATTGGGCCGTTAAGGTAACTTTGAAACACTTTCAAGAAATTAGGTAATGTCAAAAAAAATTCTAAGGCTTTGGTGAAAATTTTGAAAGGTTAGGGGTGAATATGTAATTTCAGAAATTTTGCATTTGGATGGACCAATTGGGCTTTTTTTCTTGGTTTCTCTAAAATTGTCTGGCTTGAATGGACTAGATTAGAATTGTGGTAATGGATAGGGTCTAGGACAAGTTAAAAATCGTGTCGAGTTGAATCCAACTTTTAAAACCCAGCAACAGTCTTCTTCTTCCATCTAAATCTACTTCAACATCAAAACCCTAACTTACTTTCAGCAGCAACAAGTGTGAAGCACACAACAGCGGTAGGGATCTGGTGGTTAGTGGCGACAATGGGTCCACTGTGACACTCCGGCTTNCCTAAAAAAATAGAGAAGATTTATTATGGGTATGATTTTTCTAAATTTTAGGTTTTTGTTTTATTAGAACTCCTATATATATGAGGACAAATATGTCAAAAGAAAATCACAAAAAGTCAAATTGTGTACTTGGACACAATTAAATTCTAAAAATAAGGACTTAATAATAACCTAACATTAAGAATTGTGTACTTTTTGACAATTGAGTCTAATTTTGTGTACCCTTTACAATTAACCCTTTCAAAAACATTGGGCCGTTAAGGTAACTTTGAAACACTTTCAAGAAATTAGGTAATGTCAAAAAAAATTCTAAGGCTTTGGTGAAAATTTTGAAAGGTTAGGGGTGAATATGTAATTTCAGAAATTTTGCATTTGGATGGACCAATTGGGCTTTTTTTCTTGGTTTCTCTAAAATTGTCTGGCTTGAATGGACTAGATTAGAATTGTGGTAATGGATAGGGTCTAGGACAAGTTAAAAATCGTGTCGAGTTGAATCCAACTTTTAAAACCCAGCAACAGTCTTCTTCTTCCATCTAAATCTACTTCAACATCAAAACCCTAACTTACTTTCAGCAGCAACAAGTGTGAAGCACCCAACAGCGGTAGGGATCTGGTGGTTAGTGGCGACAATGGGTCCACTGCGACACTCCGGCTCNATCTACTTCAACATCAAAACCCTAACTTACTTTCAGCAGCAACAAGTGTGAAGCACACAACAGCGGTAGGGATCTGGTGGTTAGTGGCGACAATGGGTCCACTGTGACACTCCGGCTTTGACACCAATTGATGCAGGATGGAAAGGAGAAGAAATCATAAAATAGAATGATAAGACGAGTCAAGGGATTTACCTCATCCTCGCAAGGAATAGATTAAACATCACCTAAATTCTCCACAAAGAATAATCAATAAAATTCCATTACATCACTCTCATCAAAAGAATAAGGTAAATTCTTCCACTAAACCTAAATTCCCTTCATGATAAAATTCAATCAAATCACCCCTTAATTAAATAGGCTGATAAAAATAAAAATCTAATGGAGAAAAGAAATAAAAGTACAAGTAGTTAGGACTATGCCAAAGTAGGAAGGAAACTGAACAAACAAATGTAACATATACAAGTGACAACTTTGACACCTGTCAAACTCAGCAAGATAGAGAAATAATTATATAGTTGAAACACAACTTTTCTTTTATTTTTAATCCCCCAAGTGCACGGAAACTATGCTAAATAGGAACAATGCAGGAATTCCGTTCTCTAAAGTATGAGATGTTTAATTAGCTTTGACATTGCATCTAAGTCAGTGAAACCAAGGACCTCCAAAATATGTTGAAGCGGCAGAAGTTTGACAGGGGAAGGGCATACACTAATTTGCTTTGCATTCCTAAGTGGTAGCACAAGTTCTGAATGAATAGAATGAAATAAACACTAAATTTGAGATATCAAATAAATCCAAAAGTTTTTCACTATTCTAGGTACCCTAAAGCTGACTCTCAGCTTGCATATTTCATGGCCATAGAACAAAGTTTCATAAAGGATCACATCACTGAACAAAAATAAGATCACTTTATCACTAAACCAATTTGCTTTTTTTTTTTTGAGTTGCATTATTCCTATACGAGTGACCTAACGTTACTGCAGAGGATAGCAAAATAAAAGGCACATTTGATTAAGATTACACCAAGAAAACATTTGTGCAATAAACAATGATAGTAACTTCTACCATTCTCCCAACGCAAAGCAATGACTGGACATGGTTTGGAGATATTGACCAAGTGAAAAGATACACTAAGCACTCCTAAATAAAAGGGCGACTGAGAAACATTTTTGCATTTCACCTGTTCTTCCATACAAGAAATACAAAAATAGAGCACAAGTTCATGCCATTTAAGAGAGAGAAGCAAAAAGAGGTCTCACCAGCTCTCTCTACTCTTATCCTTTGCTTCTTTCTCATACTTTTGAATTGTGCGATCGTCAACCCGACCACTGAGAAATAGTATTTGCCCTCCTGTTGTTGACTTGCCAGCATCTGCAACCCAGAAGAAAGAATCACACAAGTAATTGACCAGGTAATTTGTAAAAATCATCAACTAAACCAACAAAAGCAGATTGAATCTGTGTTAAACAGTATGTTACAAAGCCTCAATTTTCATTGTTCACAGTTTCATTAAACATTCACTTGAAATGCAGGTTGAACATCAGAAATATAAAAATCCAAGTATCACTACCGATTACCAGGATAAAGTGGAGAGAGAAAGAGAGAGAATGTTTTTGGAACAGAGCCAAAAAATACGCATCAGGTGGCAAGAAAATGAAGCACAATTGTAAAAGTAGTTATATTTCCATGGGAAATCAAAATGTCGAATACATTAATTTGTGCTAGGCAAGTCAAGGGAAAAAATCACCTCAGAAAGATTGTCCATATGCAGGTTGGTTCTGACCCTTTTCCCTTGTTTTTCTTTTGGAGGGGTATTCCTCAGACAAGTTTTCAAAGTTTAAGTTCAGATTTTGTCAAAGATGGAAATGCAATCAATTTGGGCGTTTAAAAACCACAAGATTTAGAGCCAAATTCCACAGTTTAGCTTCCCAAAACAACCAGCTGGCTAGATCTAATTTTTTTCTTATCTGTTCTAGCTTGAGCCAACCGTAAAGGAGCAAGTTGCTTCAGGAGAAAGTCCTTTCTCCTGGGAACAACAGTAGTACATAGAAACAAGGTTGTGTATCGTAACGTATCGTGTATTGTAAGATGCGCTCAATTTATATATGTATTATGCACACACGCATACCTAAAAATATGTAAATATGTAGTATTAGAAGTAACATAAAGATCATTTCAATTCGCTTATCATTTCGAGTTCTCACGATAGAAACCAAAAAAGAGACAATCGTTCGTTTTCACGAAAGAGATCAAAACATAGCGAGATTTTTGTAGATTTGAAGGAGAAGAAAAAAGAATAGGATTCGGAAGAAGTAAAAAAGGTTGCAGGAAAAGAAGATGATCTAAAGTTTCGTTTGTTTGAGATCACACCCAAAAAAATTAGCATATAGGAAACAACGTTGTTCCACTGTTTAGTGTAAAAAAGGTGGTGTGACATGTGGTGGAAAAATTAAAAACCTGACCTTCTAGGTATCATTTTTCCATCGTATCAAAACATATCATGAGATACGTAACGTGTATAGTGAAATATGGTGAAAAAATGATAACGTAGATATGTATCGTTGGGGTATCGTAAGATACTGCAAATTATACAGAGATAATGCAACTACTACCAAACAAAAGCCACCATCATTGTCCCTTAGAGAGAGGGAGCATCAAAAACGTCATCAAAAAGGGCAAGGCGTTTGAGGCCTCAAACTCATCCGCAGTTGGGGAATGACAAAAGAACTTTCTCACTTGAACGCATCAACAAAACTGCCCTTCCATATAGATCGTTGTGACATGAACTTTGGAACACAGCAACAAAAAAGTTACATGAGATGACTTTGATACAAAGTGACATTTACATCCACTTTTCGGATGTCAGGGGCAAGCCTCCTTGTTACTAGTATAACATGATACAGTATGGAACTCCACTGCCACAGATTTCAATATTTGCTGCATCTAAATGGTTGACCAAGTCCCGAAGAATTAGTTATAAATGCAAACTAATTTTCATTATTGTGATTCCAGATTTGTAAAAGAAATGTTCGACAAAAATCATGAAATACTAAACATTTCAAACCAGAGTTCCAGAAAGAATGGAAACCAGTTTTTCCTATCAATTTCAACTCATAGCCTCCAAATACAGGAGAAAACTCATCCGATAAAAAGTGTTAATAACTCTAAATTTCAGGAATGTAACAGCCATTAAGTAACCAGAACAGAGGATCCTGGTCCTGTCATGAGCGATTCTTCAAATAGGCTCCCATGGGGCCATTGCACGCTGTATCATATGCTACAAACTAATGTGTCACCCTGCAGCCTGTGAATCATGGTTTTTGTTGACAGATATTGAAAACCAACATTTTTCCAAAGTATTCTCTCACTCTAAACCATAGATAGTCCAATTCGGAACAATGTTTGCACATTTTCTAATAAAAAACTAAGCTAGGCTCAATCTATATTAACTCCCACAAAATTAAAAAAAATGATCACAAGGCTCTGAACTCAAAATAATAGGAGCATTGAGAACACGTGAAGAGAACAAGATGATATACAAGACATATATACACATGTACACAAATAACAACAGGGCATAAGCCAAGAAAGTCCATCTCATATCAAAAACCAACAAAAATAGGCAAATAATCAATGACACGTCAAAATAGTCAATATTTCTCGGATAATCAACATCACACTAAAATAGAAATACGATCATAACTCTAGGGAAGATCAACATACCCACATGACCAATGAATACAACATTTAAGTGTCGCTTCTTGTTATCTTCCACCTCTTCTTCAGCATCTTCTGTATGATATAAGTGCAAGATATTATTACTGTACAGTGACAACTAAAAAGTGCTTACAAGAAACAAAAAAGGTTGAGCTGAAAAAATGGCAACAGCCTTATAACTGCATGCAGTATTAGCTCTATGTCAACTCCATCATGTAAAAAACAGAGACATGAGCAAGCCAAAAAATCCATTGTGAAAAAGTTCAATGACAATTACTTCTTGTGCACATTGNCCCCCCCCCCCCCCCCCCCCATAAAAAAGAACAAGAAAGGAGCACTGACACATAAGGAAACAACAGACCTTCAATGACCTTTTTTGGTTCCACATCCACTGCCTTATAATTTGCATGTGCCTCGTCCTTCAAACCTGAAATGAACACAGAAAAAACACCCTGCGCATGATACTGTTTATAATCTGACAAAAGTTTCTATGCAGTGTCTCAACAAGCATATATACCGCAAAAAATTTGGAGCCTTCTGGTGTTGGCATTGGTTAGATATCCACAAAACAAACTTGTGAGTGTCGAGAAACATACATTCAAGTCTCAAGGACAACTAAAAAGTGCTTACAAGAAACAAAAAAGGTTGAGCTGAAAAAATGGCAACAGCCTTATAACTGCATGCAGTATTAGCTCTATGTCAACTCCATCATGTAAAAAACAGAGACATGAGCAAGCCAAAAAATCCATTGTGAAAAAGTTCAATGACAATTACTTCTTGTGCACATTGTCAGGGGTACTACCTACCTTCTTCCATTGTATCGGTTTTCTTAACTTCCACAGGCTCCCCTTCTTTTGCATTAGCCATCACACTATCTTCTGCCAGCATTGAATCGGCAATTCAATAAGATATTCAAGAATAGCTTCTCTTAACCATAATGATTTTGACAACTTTCAATCAGACATGAATATTACTTCAGTAAGAGTCCTAATGATAATAAGGACCACAACCGTATAATGCAAGCAATAAATAATAAACTAGACGTCCTGCACACCCAAGTGAAAAAATAAATAGACAGTTGAATAAGATTAAAAATGGTGTTGGGTAGTTATTTGGAAGAAATAAAGGGTAATATTGACATTTTATGAATAGAGGAGATTGAATGGAGTTAAAGAGTGAGTTATCGGTTATTTGGAAAGAAATGGAGGATATACTATGGACAATTTAGGAGTGGACACCAAACCCTCCTCTCAATAGTATAGAAGATAGATATACCAAATGAATCAGGCAGAAATGCCTAGACATTCTCCTCAATAAAAATTACATATGAATGGTTAATGATGTTGTTTGCCTAGTAGTGAATGGGGACAACAAGGGATAATTGTGTAGTGAGGTGACGTTGGAGTGATAGGGTTTGTTTCTTCTACACCTATAGTGTCATGCATATGGAGAGAAAGGTGCATGAAACTGTCCAACTGTCCATAAATACGCAGAGAGACACTCAGACCTTGAATTTCCCACACCTTTATATCCTTTTTAAATACTATATTTGCCTCTTTCCTATCAAGCATTGCTCACAAAAGGATTCTGGCAGAAAGAGATGTTCCTGCCTATCTCCAAGGCATGGGGGTTGTATGTGTTGTCAAAATGTACCCTTTCAGAAAAAAAACCCTTGACTCTCTCCCCAGACTCACTGATGCAGCCAAACCTGATGAAACAGAACCCTAGCAACTTATTAATGCAATCATAACTAGCATGTGATCAGACCAAAATAGAAGACAACATATTTAACATCAACAAGCCTAAAAACATACTAGGACTGTTGAAAGCCTAGCCATTCAGATTTGCCTAAAGAGGCAGTTTAGCACATTTCTTAGACTTCTCTTTCCCGTCAGGTTTCTTAATCCTCAGAAAATTAAGAGTGGCACGTAATCTCAATAAGCAGCATTAGAGACATTTATAGGAATAAAATAATGTGAAAAAACATAAGTGCCCACTCGGGCTGATAATTACATGTAAGATGTGCCCAAAACACTACCAATTTTTTTGGGATCCCCTAAGGAATAAAACCCTGAAGAGCTGCAAAAGCCGGTGAAACATGCCCCACCATCACCTGTCATCTACCGTTAAACAAGTTGACCGAAAAGGTAGAGGTTCACCACCATCATTAAGACGGTAAATATTGTTGGGAGTAGAAAATAACGGAAAATCAAGTGCAACTCGTAAAAACATGAAAGAAACTCATCAAATTATACGCAAGTTAAAAAGATAAAATGAACCACAACTCAATTTCTACTGGTAAAAAAAAAATTAATTTCTACCGGTAACAGAAACATGACTTTCAAGGATTTGAATAAAAACAAATCCCTTTTACTGGAAAAAAAAAAAAAAGGTGTTATATGTAGGACTTGTTAAAACTATGCCAATTGCCAACTCAATCAAGAAAGGCAGAAGAAATGACGTAACTACCTTCTTTCACATTATCAGACTTTTCAACTTCATCAGGGTTGTCATCCGGTGCATTAGCCATCACACTATCTTCTGTTAGGACGCAAGCAAATTCAAAAAGATACTCAAAACTAGCATATCTTAATTTCTAAAACTAAAATAATCATTATAAGGGAAAAGTGAATTATTACTACCATATATATTAAAAATTAAGGAACTAACAATTCTTCATAAAAACCTCATTTTTAATAATTCAACAACACAATAGTGGAATCATAATTATACCAGATGAATCAAGCTGCAATGCCCGGATGTCCTCCTCGATATCTATCATTTGAAAACAACTCCAACACGTTATTCACCAACAATCACAACAGTGCTTAGACATAAAAGTACGGTATATAAATACACACATGCACATGAATACTTATAAGTACATATATTATTACTCAGAGACCAAACTCCATAATTACCTAAGTTTTAATGTATACATACGCATATGGCTAACGAATAAAACCCCTGCTCTTGTTTCAATATATGTGTGTATATATAACATAGATATATAAGACTACAAAAAGTGTCAAATACGTCCACTATGGATGGTCGTTATGAGCTTTTTCCAATCAATTTCTTTTCTTTTCCCAGTTTTTCAATTCTCAGCAACAAAGCACCATGCAATCAAACTTACGCATCAAATATGAATCCCATAGCAGTTTTACAGTTCAATTTATTTTCATTCAGTTCTCTCAGCAACCAAACAACAAGCAATCAAAACTATGCACAAACTCAAATGCACAATAAAATGGATTTATATAAATCAGCAAAATGCATAAACGTAGAGCTATAAATCTGATGAACACATATTGAAAATAATTCGGATAGAGAGGGGGATTACCCATAGTTGGAGACACTACGGACACTAGGGTTTTTGCGGAAATGAAGAGCAGCGCAGAGCCGAGCCAATGGAGAGCAAGGCGTGTGGGACTCTGGAAGGTACCACCTGTATTGGCAGACAAAGTATATTATGCGACTCTGCGTGCTTGCAAATCAAATGTGTCCACTACAGTACTAAGATAAACTTCTCATAACTAGGTGTTCCATTTGGAGGTTTAAAAAAATCAAATTTCTTTCTTTCTTTTTTTTGGAAAAAAACTCGTTAATTAACTACAAATCCTTCTCACTCTTGGCTGGCTTACCAACTGAGCCAGAAATCCAACCCCACTCTTCACAGTTTGACCAGATGAGGGCTTGTTTGGATCGCAGCATAGGAGTGGATTGGATATCTAAAAAAATATCCTTTCCCATCCAACCCAAANCCCTTCTTTTGCATTAGCCATCACACTATCTTCTGCCAGCATTGAATCGGCAATTCAATAAGATATTCAAGAATAGCTTCTCTTAACCATAATGATTTTGACAACTTTCAATCAGACATGAATATTACTTCAGTAAGAGTCCTAATGATAATAAGGACCACAACCGTATAATGCAAGCAATAAATAATAAACTAGACGTCCTGCACACCCAAGTGAAAAAATAAATAGACAGTTGAATAAGATTAAAAATGGTGTTGGGTAGTTATTTGGAAGAAATAAAGGGTAATATTGACATTTTATGAATAGAGGAGATTGAATGGAGTTAAAGAGTGAGTTATCGGTTATTTGGAAAGAAATGGAGGATACTATGGACAATTTAGGAGTGGACACCAAACCCTCCTCTCAATAGTATAGAAGATAGATATACCAAATGAATCAGGCAGAAATGCCTAGACATTCTCCTCAATAAAAATTACATATGAATGGTTAATGATGTTGTTTGCCTAGTAGTGAATGGGGACAACAAGGGATAATTGTGTAGTGAGGTGACGTTGGAGTGATAGGGTTTGTTTCTTCTACACCTATAGTGTCATGCATATGGAGAGAAAGGTGCATGAAACTGTCCAACTGTCCATAAATACGCAGAGAGACACTCAGACCTTGAATTTCCCACACCTTTATATCCTTTTTAAATACTATATTTGCCTCTTTCCTATCAAGCATTGCTCACAAAAGGATTCTGGCAGAAAGAGATGTTCCTGCCTATCTCCAAGGCATGGGGGTTGTATGTGTTGTCAAAATGTACCCTTTCAGAAAAAAAACCCTTGACTCTCTCCCCAGACTCACTGATGCAGCCAAACCTGATGAAACAGAACCCTAGCAACTTATTAATGCAATCATAACTAGCATGTGATCAGACCAAAATAGAAGACAACATATTTAACATCAACAAGCCTAAAAACATACTAGGACTGTTGAAAGCCTAGCCATTCAGATTTGCCTAAAGAGGCAGTTTAGCACATTTCTTAGACTTCTCTTTCCCGTCAGGTTTCTTAATCCTCAGAAAATTAAGAGTGGCACGTAATCTCAATAAGCAGCATTAGAGACATTTATAGGAATAAAATAATGTGAAAAAACATAAGTGCCCACTCGGGCTGATAATTACATGTAAGATGTGCCCAAAACACTACCAATTTTTTTGGGATCCCCTAAGGAATAAAACCCTGAAGAGCTGCAAAAGCCGGTGAAACATGCCCCACCATCACCTGTCATCTACCGTTAAACAAGTTGACCGAAAAGGTAGAGGTTCACCACCATCATTAAGACGGTAAATATTGTTGGGAGTAGAAAATAACGGAAAATCAAGTGCAACTCGTAAAAACATGAAAGAAACTCATCAAATTATACGCAAGTTAAAAAGATAAAATGAACCACAACTCAATTTCTACTGGTAAAAAAAAAATTAATTTCTACCGGTAACAGAAACATGACTTTCAAGGATTTGAATAAAAACAAATCCCTTTTACTGGAAAAAAAAAAAAAAGGTGTTATATNAAACATGACTTTCAAGGATTTGAATAAAAACAAATCCCTTTTACTGGAAAAAAAAAAGGTGTTATACGTAGGACTTGTTAAAACTATGCCAATTGCCAACTCAATCAAGAAAGGCAGAAGAAATGACGTAACTACCTTCTTTCACATTATCAGACTTTTCAACTTCATCAGGGTTGTCATCCGGTGCATTAGCCATCACACTATCTTCTGTTAGGACGCAAGCAAATTCAAAAAGATACTCAAAACTAGCATATCTTAATTTCTAAAACTAAAATAATCATTATAAGGGAAAAGTGAATTATTACTACCATATATATTAAAAATTAAGGAACTAACAATTCTTCATAAAAACCTCATTTTTAATAATTCAACAACACAATAGTGGAATCATAATTATACCAGATGAATCAAGCTGCAATGCCCGGATGTCCTCCTCGATATCTATCATTTGAAAACAACTCCAACACGTTATTCACCAACAATCACAACAGTACTTAGACATAAAAGTACGGTATATAAATACACACATGCACATGAATACATATAAGTACATATATTATTACTCAGAGACCAAACTCCATAATTACCTAAGTTTTGATGTATACATACGCATATGGCTAACAAATAAAACCCCTGCTCTTGTTTCAATATATGTGTGTATATATAACATAGATATATAAGACTACAAAAAGTGTCAAATACGTCCACTATGGATGGTCGTTATGAGCTTTTTCCAATCAATTTCTTTTCTTTTCCCAGTTTTTTCAATTCTCAGCAACAAAGCACCATGCAATCAAACTTACGCATCAAATATGAATCCCATAGCAGTTTTACAGTTCAATTTATTTTCATTCAGTTCTCTCAGCAACCAAACAACAAGCAATCAAAACTATGCACAAACTCAAATGCACAATAAAATGGATTTATATAAATCAGCAAAATGCATAAACGTAGAGCTATAAATCTGATGAACACATATTGAAAATAATTCGGATAGAGAGGGGGATTACCCATAGTTGGAGACACTACGGACACTAGGGTTTTTGCGGAAATGAAGAGCAGCGCAGAGCCGAGCCAATGGAGAGCAAGGCGTGTGGGACTCTGGAAGGTACCACCTGTATTGGCAGACAAAGTATATTATGCGACTCTGCGTGCTTGCAAATCAAATGTGTCCACTACAGTACTAAGATAAACTTCTCATAACTAGGGGTTCCATTTGGAGGTTTAAAAAAATCAAATTTCTTTCTTTCTTTTTTTTGGAAAAAAACTCGTTAATTAACTACAAATTCTTCTCACTCTTGGCTGGCTTACCAACTGAGCCAGAAATCCAACCCCACCCTTCACAGTTTGACCAGATGAGGGCTTGTTTGGATCGCGGCATAGGAGTGGATTGGATATCTAAAAAAATATCCTTTCCCATCCATCCACCTGATCGAGAACAATCATTGTTAACAACCTGTGATAGAGAAGTATGGTACATGGAATCTACCACTCCATTTGAATATTGAAATTTGAAAGTTCATTCCATCACAAACCAAAAGAAAATTTACATCAATACATTTGGCAAAGAAAACCACATGATAAAAAAAGCAAGATATGATTGGATTGCCATATATGAGAAAAAAGCAATCAACAACATAAATTAAAGTAACATAAGCAATTCCAATAAGGAAAGATTGAGTAAACCAAGGAGTGAATATGAATATATAAGCTAACCACCAAATAAATTTTGTATCGGGCAATTCCAAATATATGCCACAGCAAAACCTTTTGAAGCCATTCAATCAACTCTTCATTGATGGGTAAGCTAATTAAGCCCGGTGAATGGAATTTATACTCGGATTGTATTCCCAAAAAAAAAATGAAAATATAATAGGCAAAATGTCAAATTTCAAAAATTTCCTACCTGGAAAATATAACACGCAATAAGTAAAATTCCTTATATTTCCTAAATCCTCAAAACCCAAAGGTAGCATAAGCTTAAACTAGTTTTTCTATATAAAGCCCTCTATCACGCAGCAAAAAAAAAAAAAACAATGGCAAATATATTAACATCAAAGTCTCATTATCCTATTGGTGCACTTTGGAGAAACAAAAACAACTCATCAAAATTAAAAAGATAAATAGGAAAGAACTCAAAAACCAATCATCAAAAAATAATCCAATATTATGCAAAAAGCAAACCACAAGCAAAAAATAATTGACGTCTAACCAAACCAATTTGAAACAAAAAAACAAAGGGAAATTTTATAGACAGTTACCTCAGATTTTGATTCGGCTACCACCCAAGTTTCAAGATTGAGAAGTTGTAAGAAGACTGGTTCACTTATCCTTGGCAGGTCTACTCGTCTGAGTTCGCACCCAGAATTTTATCGAGTCAGGTGAAAACAGATAAGAATGTGACGGAGATGCGAGAGAGGGTGTGTAGTGGAGTGGATGAAAGGAGAAGGGAGTTGTATGGCCAACAGGGATGGAATGCCCTGGTTTCTGAGAGTGGGGAAGAGGGCGGTAGTAATTGGGAATGAGAGGAGCAATTAGGTCTTTGGGTGGTGAACTTCATCCACACCCCTATAGAATACTCTATCTTCAATGACATCGTTGCATCTTCTGAAATTTAACTGTACTCCATTCTAATTTATGTGTCCACTTCGTTAAGACTCCCTACCATAACCACGGCAATCTAAAAAGTGTTGGTGTCTTGCCTATATATTTTTTAAAATATTGTAAAACAAGTAAATTTACGAGTTCAAACAATTAAGAGACAGAAAAACAATACTGAAAGTGAGAGAAGAATAAAAATATATATTTCATTCGGTGTATTTTTTATTGAAAAATTAAAGGCCTATTAATTGGAAAAACCTAGTATTTTTGTATTGATGGTAGAAAGATGAAGGACTCCCGTACCCATAAAATATGATAATTATTTGTGCATTTTATGATTATGTCCAAATACTATTTACAACTATTTATGTATAATAGTCATCCATATTAATAATGTTTACAACACTCTCTTTTAGATGACTATTTACATAACAATATGGTGAAAATTTGGATTTTGATAAAATCGTTGGAATTCTAAGCACGACCTCGTTAAAAACTTTGTTAAGTAAAACACAGTATGAACAATCTTAGCGAAGGAAAAAATAGTATAGGTCTCCCTCTGTTGAAGGCATTCATTCAAAATGATAATTGTTCAGTTTTATAGATTTTTGAGATGTCGCATTTCGATTTGGTTCACTAATTTCTAGAATATAGTCGGTGGGAGTGTTCTGGTAAACAAATTTGCTAGATTTTCAGTCGAACGAATCTGTTAAACATTAATATCACCTGATGGGACATTTTCAAATACTCCAAGATGAAAACACGTGTCCTCGGCGTCACTAAATTCTTTTCCTATAAACGCGACACGTACTCGTTGGATCACAAGTCCCTGTTCCCCCGAGGTACTATTCATAGGGATCAATGACATTCAGTACGTTACATACGACACGTATCCCTCGGGGTCGGATAGGGTACATTGGTCCTACATGTACCAAACCCCCCCTCGGTACCGAGATGTACCCCCCGTCCAGGATGGCGTTCTCTGCTTCTGCAGAGGCTACTAATGTACAGATCACTAGCCTAGGGTAGGCTAGGTTAGCCATCATGACCTCGTCTTACACAATTGGTGTCAGAAAGCACAAGAAGGCAGGGGATACAGCCAATGGAGAATGGACGTGTGGCATATTGTGTCACATCAGAGATAGAAAGACCAGATGCCCTTGCTGACACACGACTTGGAAAAACAAGCATTTAATTACGTCATTCCCTTGATGAGACAGCATTTAATGTGGTAAGGCTTAAAAGTGAAAGGTAATAAATATGTCTAAGGCTGGACATTTATTACATCATTGCCAAGAGGAGTTCATTGAACAGTCGGCAGGCCGATGACACAACCTTGGTTGCTCGGGATCCCGAGCAGTTAAAAGAGAAGACATTCCTCATAGGAATCAATGCGCACGTTGCCTGTATCTAATGATCACCTACTGATCACACTGACAACAATCATGAATATTTGAGGTATAAATACTCCTCACAAAAGACAAGAGAAGGAGGTAAAACCTTTGCTCAAACATATACTCAGTGTTTTCTTCTTCCTTTCTCTAAAAAATTGACTTGATCGTCGANCAAGAGAAGGAGGTGAAACCTTTGCTCAAACATATACTCAGTGTTTTCTTCTTCCTTTCTCTCAAAAATTGACTTGATCGTCGGAGATGATATGCCGAAAAACACTCCGACGCCCTTCTAACTTGTCTTTCTTTGTTCTAGGGACCTTCCTCAATTTTACTGGATCGTTCCGTTGATCCACGAGGGTCTCTCATTATCGTTTAAGGTTACCACCGAACCTCACACCTTTCCAAACAACGAGGCTGACCATTTGATTGATTGGTTCGAGTTCACCACGGAAGAGATATGTTCTCAAGATTATATTATGCAAGATCGTGCACGCACATCACCATTCTTCTACAGCTCGTGTGTGTAAAATAATTTTAGTGATACATGGTGCATTGCACGTAAATAATTTTCGTATATAAAATTTTATAAAAAGTTTTAGGTATATGTGTACCCAAATTAAATATCATCTCAAGTTTATAAAAAAATATATTTATTGTTCGTATTATACTATAAAATTAAAAAAATGTTGTCTGTTCCCAACGATTCATTATTCTAATTACAAGAAAAAAATAAAAAAAATAATTCATTTGATTATGTTTCAAATTATAATTCATTGAATAAAATAACAATACTTGTCAATATTCTAATCAATGATTATTTTTAAAGGTAACACAGTCAATTAAAATGTTTCATAGATATTAATATTTATACATAAAGAATAGAGAATTAAAAGTGATGTTAAGGGTAATTTGAAAATTTAAACACTAAGGATGTGATGATAATTTAGCTATTTAACTATGGAAGGATAATGTGGTATTTAAAATTTTTTATAAGGATAAAATAATGAATCAAAATTTTTTTATGATAGGGTACTTTTATTAGTGGTATAGATATAGATATGTAAAGTTTGTTTAAACATTTTGTGTAGTATATAGTAAAACTTAAGTCATGGACAAATTTAGCCACATATTAACATGTAAAATAAGAGTTTCAATAATCTACTCTAAATTTAATATTTGTCATTTCTAAAAAGATAACAAATAGAGGGATGCTTATATTATGATAAGCTTGGGACAGTCTACTTCAAAATTCACTATCATATATTTTAATGGGAAAAACAAATAATTTGTGAACATTAATTGCTTCATTATTTACTGAAAGACAAATATTAAATTACACTTCAAAAGAAATGTCATATATGCTTCATAAACATCTTAAAAAAATAATTACACATAAAAATCTATAATGAACATAGTTAAATTTTTTTGGGTTAATCTCATTTTGCACCCTGAAAGATTGTTCGAATCTCAATTTGCACCCTCAAATATCAAAAATCTCAATTTACACCCTCAAAGATATAAATTTGTATCAATATGCACCCCCAAAGATCAAAAATCTCAATTTACACCCTCAAAGATAGAAATTTATATCAATGTGCACCCCAAAGATAAAAAATCTCAATTTGCACCCTCAAAGATATAAATTTGTATCAATATGCACCTAAAACTAAATTAATAAATTATACCTAGATCCCCTCATACTTATCACTTAATCATTTAGACCTCTTCACATTTAGAATATTACTCCTNTAAAGTTCAAAATCTAGTTTACTATTTGAATGTCTAATAAAATGTAAATATTTATATAATGTTTTTCATATTACCTTTTATATAAATATATACATTTTATTAGACATTCAAATGGTAAGTTTGATTTGCAACTTTAGAGTATATCGAATCCATAAAATAAAAGGTAATATGAAATTATAATTTTTTATTAGGATAAAATCATATTTTTTAACGATTATATTAACAGATATCAACGAAAAGTGGTTATGTGTTACACATGCACAAGCGTAATGAGATCTACGGGGAATATTCTAAATGTGAAGGAGTTCAAATGATTAAGTGACAAACATGAGGGGATCTAGGTATAATTTATCAATTTAATTTTAGGTGCACATTGATACAAATTTCTATCTTTGAGGGTGCAAATTGAGATTTTTTATCTTTGGGGATGCACATTGATACAAATTTATATTTTTGAGGGTACAAATTGAGATTTTTGATATTTGAGGGTACAAATTGAGATTTAAACAATCTTTTAGGGTACAAAATGAGATTAACTACATTCAAATAGTAAAATGTATATTGTCAAAAATTAGTATTTAGTACCTTATGTCATAGAGTAATTCAAAAAACTNCTTTGAGGGTGCAAATTGAGATTTTTTATCTTTGGGAATGCACATTGATACAAATTTATATTTTTGAGGGTACAAATTGAGATTTTTGATATTTGGGGGTACAAATTGAGATTTAAACAATCTTTTAGGGTGTAAAATGAGATTAACTACATTCAAATAGTAAAATGTATATTGTCAAAAATTAGTATTTAGTACCTTATGTCATAGAGCAATTCAAAAAACCNAACTACATTCAAATAGTAAAATGTATATTGTCAAAAATTAGTATTTAGTACCTTATGTCATAGAGTAATTCAAAAAACTTAGTTGAACCATGATCTACATGATGGAATATCTCGTTTCAATTATTCAATGCATAAGAATAATCACGTAATTTTTTCTACCCATGAGATATAATGTTAAATACGCAAAATGAGTTTCAGTGCTAAACAAAAAATGAACTTTTACCATGGAAATTAAACACATTAAATGTATATAATTCAGAATAAATAAATCTTAAGGTGTCATTTTCACAGTGACCTTCCACCTTTGATCACTCTTGTTCATAAATAAAAAATACTTAACAAATCAAGAAGACAAATTTCAAGATATTAGNTTTACCATGGAAATTAAACACATTAAATGTATATAATTCAGAATAAATAAATCTTAAGGTGCCATTTTCACAGTGACCTTCCACCATTGATCACTCTTGTTCATAAATAAAAAATACTTAACAAATCAAGAAGACAAATTTCAAGATATTAGTGCAAGTCTAGCTCCAAACAAAACATAAATCACATGAAAAGAGCAATAATCTGCAACAAAATAAAAAACGTGAGTATGAGATAATGGGAGAGGAATAGAATAGTATTCTTATTAATTTATGATAAAATTCATGGGATTAAATATTTGACTATTAGTTATCCATGTAGCCATAAGATAGAAGATGAAATTATTCAATTTCCATTTGATTAATTAATATATTTATTGCCAGGAATTTGTATCGTCTACAAAGCTACACATAAATTCATATTAGATAAATGATAAAATAAATTTTATGATGGTTATCGATGGCATAATAGTTGTATTAATGGNGCAATAATCTGCAACAAAATAAAAAACGTGAGTATGAGATAATGGGAGAGGAATAGAATAGTATTCTTATTAATTTATGATAAAATTCATGGGATTAAATATTTGACTATTAGTTATCCATGTAGCCATAAAATAGAAGATGAAATTAATCGATTTCCATTTGATTAATTAATATATTTATTGCCAGGAATTTGTATCGTCTACAAAGCTACACATAAATTCATATTAGATAAATGATAAAATAAAATTTATGATGGTTATCGATGGCATAATAGTTGTATTAATGGTAATCTATTATTTTTCATAAAATAAAGATGATTAATAGATTTATTGTTAACTCAGAAAAATAAATAAAAAAAAGTAAAATACATGGAACAATAATTATTGTGAAAATTGAAGTATACGAAAAGTCATTTGAATATATAATTCATATTATGTAATTAGAAAATAAAAACACGTGCAATACATGGAATAATATTTTTTGTGGAAATAAAAGTATATGAAATGTCATTTGAATATATAATTAATATTAGGTAATTAAATAAATAAGGATAAAGGTGCCTTTAATATTTTTATAGGGACATAATAGGTAATCAAAAGTTTTTCACTTAACTTCCTTTTATTAGTAGTATACATATGTTTTATTATGTCACACTTGATATATCTTTCCTTAAGTTGTGTGATACAAGCTGTATTGTCCTCGTATAATATTATTGACATGTCTTTAATTGAAAATAATTTACTTTCCTCTTGAATATGTTGGATCGTGGATCTTAACCAAATACATTCTCGATTGTTTCATGGATGACTAGTATTTCAGAGTTATTAGATGATGTAGTAACCATTGTTTGCTTAACCAATTTATATGATATAGCCGTACCCCTATAAGTAAACACATATTCAATTTATGATCGAGCCTTANACTCATCAAAATGACAATCTACAAAATGTGATTTAAATATATCACTAGTTAACGATTCAAGGTATTTAATTATTGAAGGAGAGTCAAATCCAACATAAATACCAAGTCGACATTGTAGAACCACCTTGGTTCGTTGTGGTGGTGAAATTGGAACATATATAGCACAATCAAAAATTTGTAAGTGATAAAGATTTGGTTGTTGACTAAAAACAAGTTGGGCTAGTGAATATATATGATATGCTGTTGGTTGAACACAAATTAAAGATGCAGCATGCAATACAACATGTCCCTAAGCAAAAACAAGTAATTTCGTCTTCATAAGAATGTGGCGATCTATCAATTCAATACGTTTAATAAAAGCCTCAACTAGACTGAACAACTTATTTTAATGAATAATGCTAAATGAACTTAAAAATTAAACTTAAAAACTAAACTTGATAATCATAATCATTGAATAGGTAATTGATCCAAATAAATGTTGGGACCCACAGTAAAATCAATGGTTGTAATTATCACGTCTAGTTTTTAAGTCTTGTTTTGAAGTCCATGTAGTATTGCTTTATTTTAATTACTTCCAAATAAATCAAAAGTAATTTTACCACTTAAATAAATAAGTAAGTAAAAGTAAAAAAAAAATAACTTCTACTATTTCTTTAAAATCACTTTTCTACAAAACACTTCACAACCACCACTGCTGCCACCACCCCACCACCACCATCATCGTTGTCGCCGCCTTACCATAGCCACATCCACATCCACCACCACCACCACCCCACAACCACCTCTGTCGTAGCCACTACGCACCACTACTACCATTGTCGTCATCCACCACCAATTTCTACCATTATCACCTACTACCACCACCCACCACTATCATTATCTCATTTTTATATTTACTAGAGGTAAATTGTGCTTGAAGTTATGGTGCAATGAGAATGATTTTAAAAGGGATGTTAGTGACCGTTGAATAAGTCTATTTGAGATCGTTGGATGAGTTTATTGAAGTTTGTCCAATTTTATATTATAGATTACCACTACCACCATTATCCTACCACCACCATCGCCCATCGCCACCACCCACCACCACTATTGTTGCCCCACTCCCACCCACTACCATAACCCACCACCACTCGTCGTTGTCCACCGCCGTCGCCACTCACCCCCACCATACCTATCTCTAGCACCCATCATCGTCCACCACTGCTGCCACCTACTATCGTCCACCCCCACCACCACCGTTACCCATAAGCACTCGTCGTCGCCCACCACTAGTCACACCCATCACCACCACCCTTCATCACCACCACCACTGTCGTCACCTATAGTTGCCATTACCACCATCGTCACCTAAAACTTATCACCACTATTATCGTTATCACCCTCAACTGCCATCACTACCATGATCGTCGTCGCCCACCACAACCATTACTGTTTACCACCATCACCACTGCCGTCCTCTACCATTACCAGTCTACCACCGCTCACCCCCATTCCAACTGATGTTTAAATTCCTTTCTCTCTGCTCTATGTTTGTGTTTTGATTTTGGGTGTGAATACAAATATGTTTATAATTGACAATTTTTTTATTACTCTGTGTCTTCGCACACAGACAATAACCATTTTATATAATAAAATACAATACAATTCAAATATCAAAAGATAAACAAAATGATTTTTGTTTTTCGCGGTTGAGATCTATTTAAATTTTACTTTAAAATTAATCCGATGACTGATATTAACATCCCAAATTTAATAAAAAAATAAACTCCAAAATGAGTGTTTAAGATGACTTTTTAAAAGTGGTTCTATGACTTATAACTTTTCATAAGTATTTTAAAAAAAAAGTAATATTTGGAACCACCTTACCACCACTCCCACCACTGTTATCGCCACCCTACCACCACCACCGCTGACATCCTATCATCACCTTTGTCACAGCAACCACCACCATCACTGTCTTCCACGACTCCCCCCCCACCATCTCCACTATCACCGCCACTGTCCCACCATCACCCTTACCACCACCACTGCCCTACGACAATCACCACTACCACCACCATCGCCGTTGCCGCCACCACCCTCACTACCCCATCGCCACCCTTACCACCATCACCCTATCACTACCACCACCACCACCCCTATCACTACCACCACCACCACCACAATTGCCACCCACCATCGATTGCTACCACCATCGTCCATCGTAACCACCCACCATCATCGTCATCTCATTCTTATATTTATTATCACTACTACCATCATCCCACTACCACCGTCGCCCACTATTAGCACCCACCACTCACCACCCCCCACTACCACCTACTACCACAACCTACCACGATCCGTCATCGCCCACAATTTTCGTCACCTACCCCACCATTGTCATTCGCCACCACCCATCACATTGTCGCCCATAAAGCACCCTTCGTCACCTACTACCACCATTGTCATCGCCCACTGCCACAACCCACCATCGTCGTCACCTTATCACCACCACTATCAACTATCATCACTGTTGTCCACCGCCACCCACACCCCCCATCACCACCACTGTCACTCATGGCTGCCATTATCACCATCGTCAACCAAAACCCATCACCACGGTTGTCGCCACCACACCACAACCATCACCGTCTCCCACCACCACCGTTGTCGCCCACCACCACTACAACCACTCATCTCCACTACAATTGATGCTTTAATNCACCCACACCCCCCATCACCACCACTGTCACTCATGGCTGCCATTATCACCATCGTCAACCAAAACCCATCACCACGGTTGTCGCCACCACACCACAACCATCACCATCTCTCACCACCACCGTTGTCGCCCACCACCACTACAACCACTCATCTCCACTACAATTGATGCTTTAATTTTTTTTTTCTCTCCTCTATGTTTGTGATTTAATTTTAGATGTGAATAAAAATATGTTTATTATTGACCATTTTTTTTTATTCATTCGTGCCTTTAGGTGCGGGCAATAAACTAATATATAAACAAAGTAGAATTGTTGGAAATACAATAACTTCATTTGAAAACCTCTAATTATTAAGGAGCACAAGTGTACCTAAAGAAGTACTATAGATTAAAAGTTAACAAAATCTAACACCANTATTCATTCGTGCCTTTAGGTGCGGGCAATAAACTAATATATAAACAAAGTAGAATTGTTGGAAATACAATAACTTCATTTGAAAGCCTCTAATTATTAAGGAGCACGAGTGTACCTAAAGAAGTACTATAGATTAAAAGTTAACAAAATCTAACACCTATTCAGCTGATGCATTTGAAGTGGCAACATCGTTGTTATATCATATTGTACAATAGAGAACATAATAATAATATGGATCAACCCCCATAAATAAATAGCGATTCAAGCTAGGATCCCAAATTGTTTACTAAAAAGTGAATTCTAAATAAAATGGTATTCTACATCATTTGGGATGCCCACATTTTATTTTATTGTAATGAGCCCTTTAATATGATGGATACACTACTACATCATTTGGAATCCAATTTTTTGATAAACTACTTTGGATCTATAGCATTACTCACAGATAGCATGTACTACAACTTAAAATATGCAAACTCAAACGTAGTTTGTCGTGAACTAATACATAACTCGAAAGTTCGAAATCGTAGCACAAAAAATTGGAAAAACTTAGAACATAAGGAAAAATAAAAGAAAAATTATTTGAAAGTCGATTGGAGAAATTATTTGTTCAAAAGTACAAAAGTTGTTTGATTAAAAATATGAATTTGAAATACTAAAGTATCAAGGATACCTTTTTTCACACAATAATTATTAATGATCCACTTTTTGAACTCAATTGAAAATCAATTGAGGAGTGATCCCAATCACAATATGTAGCGATGATAATATTGAAAACATCAAAATTATAATCAATGAATTATCTGAATAAATATAAGAATTTACTTGTAAATCACAATCATTTATCATGCCTAGAGTTTACGATAAATCAAGTTTTTCAATAGGTAAAACCTATTTTATTATAAATAATAAATCAACTATTTTATGAAAGTTATAATTAATTAATTTAATTATGGAACAAACAATTATTTGACTCGCAATAAATGTCAAGCATTCGATGTATGTGGCATATCGAATTAGGAAATTATATAGAGTAAATTTTTTACTAAAAGACAATAATTAAATTAAAAGAATAAATCATTCATTAAAAATATTGGATCAAGAAAAAAATATTGTACTTTCTTGAAAGTATCTCTCATAAGTTTAGTTGAGGATTTAACTATTCATAAAAATACAAAAACTAGGTAAAGAAAAGGGTGGTAAAAGAATGCATACGGGCAAAATCTATACCCCTTTATATAGGTTTTAGGAAGAAAAAACCTAATTAACATAAAAAAAAATTAGGGTTATTGGCTGAATGTCGTTATCGCCTTCAGACGCGCCTTTCCTACCATCTGAACGCACCTCAATGTCTTGGGCTTTTTGTTCATCGCGTTCAGACATATGTTTTGGACCATCCGAGCGCACTCATTCTTCTATCCAGGCGTGTGTCTTTGGCTCTTTCTTTAGCAACTATTGGAAGTCACATCCGGACGCACTTGATCCACTGTCCAAACACAATAGGCAGAGTCTTCCTTTTTGCTCTTTAATACTTCAGATCCACTCCATTTGTGTGCCTTGTCCTTCATAGTATTAATTCAACCAATTCACCAACAAAAATGGACAACACACTACAAAAAAAGAGATAATATCTAAACATTATCAATTTAACACATTTAACGCAATGCCCAATGTAATTAGTCAATCATTAATATAAAAATAACACAATATTCAATACTAATCATCCCCCAACCTAGCTATTGCTAGTACCTAGTTAGACAAAAATAAAATAAAATAAACATACATCCATTTTCGTATGACTCGCTATTGCATTTAATATATGCAACAAGCATTTAAACTACTATAATATAAAATGTGTATATAATTATATTATATTAAACTATATAAATCCTAAACCATGCACTAATTTAGACAGACTATAGTAAAAACAGTGCACTTATAGGGATGCAGATCAGCACGAACAATAAATATGAACAAACCAGAATTTCAATCCGACTTTGTGAAACACAATCTCCTTAAGATATATTCGCTCCCTCTCGGTGCTCAAGGTGAATGAGCAAATGTCTCCCAATATAGAACGGATTTTCCTTTTTGACGAAACAGTACTTCAATCTTCAAGATTCTAGCGAACACAACTTATGTTTATACTTGAACCAATCAAAAGAAAAACGTAACAATCTGCAAAGAGAGAGAAAAATTCTGAAATTGGAATCCAGAATGAGATGAAATGAAATGGCAAAGGGACAATCTACTTATAGACCATTGGTGGTTGTTCAGATTGTCTGAAAAGGCATGGGTTGCCACTGTTCAGATTGAAGAGACAAACTCTTTAATCTAAACAGGCTAGAGGCCTCTCCTAGATGAACAGTCTCTCTAGAAATAGACCCATGGAATGAACCTAAACCCCTTTTGGCACCAAATTCAAACCGTAACAGAGAACAATTTTAAAAATTCGGTTGAATTTAAATTTCAGTTAGGATTTTTAATTCTGATCCGCATTTGGATCTGATTGATTTGACCCATGATTCGCACCGCTCCAAATAAATTATAATTTTTTGGCCCGAGACCGGGTCGAACGATGCGCACGTGTGATAAGCAAGGTAGTGTAGGCGCTTGTTCCGCTCACAAAAGTGTGATACTCCTTGGGGTCTAAAGCCAAGAAGCCAATTAAGAATATATTAACTCACCAAAGTGTTGGTCTCTTCCAATATGAGACAAACTTTATTTTACTACACCAATCTTAGTTTAGGTTATCACTTCAAATATATCACTTTGAGACATTCTCATTCAAATATTAATGATTTTGAATAAATAAATATACCACGTTAATCTTCTCACATAGGAGAATGCGTTTAAACTTGATCCCACTAATTATGAAGTGTGGGTCCCACTTTTATTTAAGAGTAATATTATTGAAACCAAAAAATCTGATCTAATTTACTAACATAATAATGTGGTTTCATAGGAATCATTGGATCAACACCAAGTTCCAATGTTTGATATAATCTATAGTCAATTCAAAGGTCACAGTTAATTAAATCAACAAATTATGCCAGTAAATTAGGTCCTAATAACATTACTCTTTATTTAAGCCTCAAATTACTCAAATAAACTTGTTTAAAACCTATTTTTTCTACAACTACTAGGTTATCCATCGTGGACGAGTATAGTCTTGTGAGGGTTTTCAGAGACAATACCCACAAATATCACCTTACCATGAAATATTTGAATAATAATTTCATAACACAAATTGCTATCACAATATAAAAACTCTAAACTGCAAGCGTTTCCATAAGCATGTCAAAGCAAAATATAAAACTCAAATGAACGTATACACTTATTATATTCTCATATAAACTTGTGTGAATCAACTCCACCAAGTCACTATTTCATCTAATAATCACCCCTACAGCTATTAATTATTTGTCTCAATGTCAAACCTCACTAGATTATACACTAATTAAGAATTTTCTCAGCTATTCGCTCAATTATCGCATAAATCTCACCTTGCAAACAAGTTGGAATGATATTGCGGTTCTCCTTGTCACGACGCTTGTTTTTGCCCAGTGAGTATTCCCTCCACAGGCAATATAAGTGTAATGAAAGACACTTTTTTTGTTCTTGATATTTCGCACTCGCAGGCAGAAGAGAAGTTAATAAGCAACATATCAAGATTCGTGGTGATTGTTTGGGTGTTCGTGGTGCTGGTGCTGACATCGTGTTACACCGCCAGCTTGACGTCGATGTTAACAGTCCAAAAGCTTCAACCGACGATCACTGATATCAACGATCTGATTCAGAATGGGGAATACGTTTGTTGGGTACCAGAATGGTTCATTTGTTGAGGGACTTTTGGAGAGAAAGAAGTTGGACAAGTCCAAGTTCATTATGTACGTAGAGCACACCTGAACAGTACGATGAAGCCCTCACCAGTGGCAGTAGAAATGGATTGGAGGCGTTGCTGCAATTGTTGACGAGTTCCCTTATATCAAGTTCTTCCTTGCAAGATATTGTAGAAAGTACACCATGGTTGGTCCCACCCCACCTACAAGACTGCAGGCTTTGGATTTGTAAGCCATCTCTCTTTCTCTCCTTTCACTTCAATCCCTCCATCATTGATATGATCTGCATGTTTGCGGAGATATACATCTGTACTTAACAGCTAACAATTGCAAACCCAATAAATATATTTTTTCTCCTTGTTTTTTTTTTTTGGTGCAGGGAGGAGATTTGAACTCATGATCTCAATAAGTCAAAATTTTCATAAAATAAAAAATATCATTAAATCAAAAGCCAATCGGTTCCTTGCCGTTGATGCAAGCATTTCCCCAATATGTGACGTTTCAAGAGCAAGCTTGAACGTGAGAGAGGGAGATAAAATGGCAAGATTTACGCAAGAATGGTTCGGAGATGAAGCTGACTGTCTAGAGCAAGATGGAGCTGTTGTCACCTCGGCTCATATAGCCTGAAGCTCTAAAGTTTTACGGGCCTTTTCCTCATCGCCAGCCAGCATATCATCATCTCATCTTCTGCTCTCATCATTTTCTTATTGATCTTCCTGCATGAGAACAGGGATGTATTAGCCTCCCATAATTCTAATAGTCAAAATTTTTGATGCGGAAAAAGAGAACTCACCTAATGTTTCCAAAAAGAAGATCGCTAAACCAAATGACGAGCTGGCCACAACAGCTAATGCAGTTCCGATCCATGACTCCATAGCCATTACAGAAACCACTGGAGAAAGATGATGCTTACTCTTTTCAAAACATGTCTTTCAATGCGTGTATGTAAGCTTCTCTATATATGTTAGCGTTCGCCACAATCACATAAACAATGTCGAGGCGGAGGCGGGTGTAACTAAATCCTCTTTCTTGGCAAAACATAAGCTGGCTTCATGGCATACCCTCAGGGATCTGGGAAGAGATCTCTCTGCTCTGAAATGAGAAGCTTGATATCTGCTGCTATCAAAGTCCATATATCTCATCCTATTCTCGGTTCATATTGTTTGTCTTTAATTTTGCTACATGAATACCTACTCCTACTCCTGCTCCTGGATACTGATCAAATCGGAATGTTACATTTTTACTGGTTAGGGTCTTTTATCTTTTCAAAATAAATGGCTTAAGGATAATGAGAAAATATTTTTTGCTTTCGACTTATTAAGACTTGTTCAATGGTCACCCAGAGTCCCTAGTGTAATTGAACCCTTGCCACCTCTCTCTAATACCAGGGTCCAGAGCCTTTCCTTCTTTCATTGAATTCTATCACACGCAAAAATAAAAGCCATATGACTTTCAGAGTCAACAAGGTTATATCCAGACACAACTTGTTTCCTCCTCCGACATCCCATCAAAACACCCATTAAACAAACTAATAGACACATACATTTGGACAAATTCAAATTACAGACATATATTTTAGGCATCCTCGTTTCACGCATCCTCTATACAATTAACATGCTGCAACTGCAATGTCTGATTGCTTCAATGAATAAACGGCTAACTAATACTTACCCACGGTTGTCAAAGAATAGAACAGATTTGTATTCAAGATCAAATAATGAATCAACATATACAAACGCAAATCCTCCCTCAACTGGAAAAATAAAAAAAAATAAAAAAAATTTGAAATCCTAATTTTATGGCCATGCATACATCAAATTACAGAATGGTGGTGTCCTGCAATACAATGATAAGAAAGGGAGAAACCAAACAAAAGAACAAAAAGATTGAACATCGAAAATTGAAATGAAAAAGGGAAAGCTTACTATGAATACAAGGACTGCTAGCAATTTCGCAAGGGCCTTCAGTTGCTCTCTAATTTACAAAAGGCTAATCATTTGCACATTAGGAACTCCCATGAGATTTTATGGATGATATTGATTGTGCCGAGATCGATGCAGTTGGGCTGCTCAGATCCCGGTCCCCATTAGCAACTTTTGGCTTACCGCTCAGCCTTTCCATTGCTTCTTGGCAAATGTCAGTGAACCATTCATCTTCCGGAAGTATGCTGCACAACATTAGGAGTCGGCCTAAAGGAAGCTCAAATTTTACACATACCAAAACACAAATATGTAAGTAGAGCTTACTAATTATTTACTCTAAAAGTCGAAAGAATTTTTTTCCCCCTTTCAGGCGGATACAAACATAGCCAGATGCTCAGTTATCAGGCAGTCATTACCCACACGCGCGCCGGGGTTNCTTTCAGGCGGATACAAACATAGCCAGATGCTCAGTTATCAGGCAGTCATTACCCACGCGCGCTCCGGGGTTGGGGGGGGGGCTCAGGGAATTCATAAATTTAAGATCTGTTGATATATAACTGAAAATTCCAAATTGAAAATTCACAGACTTGATGCTCTAAATTATGGTGGCATACCTGTATGGATCCATCCCAGTTGCAGCAAAAGCAGCCACCACTTTAGATATGATCTCATTAACAACTCGATGCAAATTGCGAGATAAGTAACGCCCTTGGGAGGCAAAGCAGATTACAAACTTCATATCCAAATAGAACTGCACAATGTTCAACAAGTAAATCAAGATGCTAACCTTCAAGAGAGAAAAAAAACAAAATGCTCAAATTTTAAACCTGGGCAGAACAAAACAAATGCAAATACATAGGTGTCAACTTTATAAACCTGTTGAATACCAAGAGGACCTAATGGCCTTGGTCCTTCTTCGATATCATCCCAAAAACTTTGGTCTTCTGAAAGCCATAAGATGACAGTTTCTGTAAGCCTCATCAATAACAATGTAGCAAACCTTTCCCTGCCAACAAACATATCTGCTGCTATGGTAGCCATCCTATTAAGTTTTGTATAGAGGTCCTGAATACAAAGAGAAACAACAATGAAAAGTAAGAGTTTGCAATTAAGAGTAACAAGAAAAATGCAAAATGTGCACTAGTTTTTTATAAGAAAAATCCCTCATTAAAACAAAGTAACAAGCATAAGAAGTTGGTCTGGCATCTTAACCAGTTTGCAATCGAAAGTCTTTATTCCACTACTTGGATTCAGCAGCACAAGTCATCGTTTAGTTGATCAAGAACCGTCTGTAACACGCCGCTCTCGACGCATGCAAACTAAAGTTCTCTTGGGAGACTTGTATTTAGGAACCTGCTGTATTAACCTCTGAATACTTCCCATCTGACTACCCTGATGGGTTAGGGCCAAAATAAAACTCCCAAAAACAAAGCACCTCTACCAAACAGCAACAAATAAAAGAAGAAATATAAGGATAAGATAAAGAAAAGATACATTCGTCTAGTGAAACATACAACAGATCCTGTGCATCAGCATGCACACCTATTCCGGATATCAATGAAAGACACAATTTAAAGGGTATGACGAATATGAAAACATTAAGTTCAAAGTCAATCAACCACACATTTTTCTGAACTAGGAAAAGACTAATAGTTGTGTACCCACTACTTAAAATCTAATTGTTGAATCATAGTTCATACGATGCATGCATACAAAAGCCAAGATGCCAAGAGAACCATTCGTCCACCTCAAGGGCAAACATGATCCATATAAATTGTGACATCTGTAATAAAAATTTAAAATACTGAGAATCCACCAAAACAGGCAAAAGGGTGCAATTCATAACTAATCAAAATACTCGGAGCATGGTGTCAGTGCACTTTAAATATATCAAAAGCCAAGTTTCAGTCCTAATCAGCCTCATTCTGCAATAAGTGATAAATGTGTAATTATTTGGTCTTCTTGTACAGACAGCATACTCGGTGTCACAGGTACTGTTTGGATCGACCACATAAAACCCAAATGCAGTGGCTAGAATAAATTTTTAACATTAGATTGGANCAGTACTTCAATCTTCAAGATTCTAGCGAACACAACTTATGTTTATACTTGAACCAACCAAAAGAAAAACGTAACAATATGCAAAAAGAGAGAAAAATTCTGAAATTGGAATCCAGAATGAGATGGAATGAAATGGCAAAGGGACAATCTACTTATAGACCATTGGTGGTTGTTCAGATTGTCTGAAAAGGCATGGGTTACCACTGTTCAGATTGAAGAGACAAACTCTTTAATCTAAATAGGCTAGAGGCCTCTCCTAGATAAACAGTCTCTCTAGAAATAGACCCATGGAATGAACCTAAACCCCTTTTGGCACCAAATTCAAACCGTAACAGAGAACAATTTTAAAAATTCTGTTGAATTTAAATTTCAGTTAGGATTTTTAATTCTGATCCGCATTTGGATCTGATTGATTTGACCCATGATCCGCACCGCTCCAAATAAATTATAATTTTTTGGCCCGAGACCGGGTCGAACGATGCGCACGTGTGATAAGCAAGGCAGTGTAGGCGCTCNACAAAGTGGAAACAGCTGCTCTGCTTGTAAAGGTAAGGCTACGTATATCTAACCCTCCCCAGACCCCGCAGTGGTGGAAGCCTTGTGCACTGGGTCCAAGATAAACAAAGCAGTTAGTACCACGTTTTTAAAAAAAAAATCTCTACAATACATAAAACNTCCTTGGGGTCTAAAGCCAAGAAGCCAATTAAGAATATATTAACTCACCAAAGTGTTGGTCTCTTCCAATATGAGACAAACTTTATTTTACTACACCAATCTTAGTTTAGGTTATCACTTCAAATATATCACTTTGAGACATTCTCATTCAAATATTAATGATTTTGAATAAATAAATATACCACGTTAATCTTCTCACATNACAGAATAATGTTTCTACATATAGAGCCCCGCTCACACATCTATAGTTACTAAAACAGAGTGGCTTGCTTACATAAAGCATAAGAGCAGGACAGGTCGATTAGATCTGACAACTTATATTTTAACCTTTAAACAACGATAAATCTATCTATTGACCTTTAAGGCTTTAACCTTTTAGCCTAAATATGATTATTATACTTACTTTTTAACCACAATAAATATTTTAACTACAGTAAATATTTTAACCATGAAAAACATGTAACCATAAGGAGAAAAACGTGAAATCACTTACATAACAGAATAATCCAATTAATTAGTTTCGTACGAATGATTAGGTTATCATAACAAATGGCACATGCTGCAATTCACTAACAAGTGCATGCATCTTTCAAAACTGCTCTAAGCAAGGATTATCAACCTCAGAGATTAGACTAAAGGCACACATTGATAATGCTCAGAGGCTATGATGGCACAAAGACATCGTTCTGAAAACTTCAATTCACCTGAATTTGAGGTTTTCCACAAACAGTTCATGATTTAATCACCTTTACTTATAAAACATGACAGGTCACAAATCAACAAAGCCTTGTCCCAACATCGGTGGTGTCACCATGTCAGCTACATGAATCTTGTTTTGTTATTGTGCTCTACTGCTCTAATATATAGTAAGAGTCATGTTTTCTATAAAACCATAAGTTATCATATCTTTTGTTACTATTTCATTTAAAATTAATTTTAGACTTCCTCAACCTCTACGCTTATCGTCAATAGCTATCATATCACTCTTTCTCACCAGTGTCGTAGTAGACCGTCCATAGATATTTCCAAACCACCTAAGTCGATTCTTCCTTAATTTATCTTCTATATGTGCTACTTCCACTTTTTCACAAATATATTTGTTCCTAATTCTATCCTTTCTAGTTTTACCACATATCAATATTAGNACCTAAGTCGATTCTTCCTTAATTTATCTTCTATATGTGCTACTTCCACTTTTTCACTTTTTCACAAATATATTTGTTCCTAATTCTATCCTTTCTAGTTTTACCACATATCAATATTAAGTATTAACATTCCCACTCCTGTCAAACTTAATTTTTGAATGTGTTATTTCTCAGTTGCCTGAACCTTTACATATCTCTACTAATAATAAATATCTAGGTTACCTGATTTGGGTTAAAATAAAAAAAAATACATTAAAACAACATGACTATATCGGTCAAATTAAGAAATAGAATGAATATGAGCATGAAATAAGATGAGTTGATATAGGAACAAGATTTTGAAAGCGAGCATAAGCATACAATCCTTTATTACATAACAATGCAATGAGCATCTAGGTCCTATANCTGATTTGGGTTAAAATAAAAAAAATACATTAAAACAACATGACTATATCGGTCAAATTAAGAAATAGAATGAATATGAGCATGAAATAAGATGAGTTGATATAGGCACAAGATTTTGAAAGCGAGCATAAGCATACAATCCTTTATTACATAACAATGCAATGAGCATCTAGGTCCTATAATGATAGTTAGAATGGAATCTAAAGTGACATGTTCACCTAAATGGAACGAAACAATTATTCATAGTGAAGTAATTGTGGTCAAATCAACAGAACAGAAAAATTGAATCAACCAAGAGTAGGGGTATCGAGTACTCAAATTGTCTAATTGAAGAACTCCGAAACAACAGTCAATTATAAACATTACTCTATTCACAATCTTCTAGGTATGAAAAGATGCTCACAAATATAAAGAAATGTACACAACATCCTAAAAGACATATAGATTACCAAATGTGATTTTAACAAACTAAAAGGAAACATTTTAATAACGTTGAGATAAAACCACATTTTGACATCAACCCCTAAGAAGTACCTGGAATATTGAAGAGGGAAACCATTCAACTTCATCCACATTTCCATCCATGTTTATGTACATTTCTGCACTAAGATGGCTATCACCATCCTCTGTAAAAATAAGATCTAGAGCATGTTGTCGACAAAAACTATCTTTTAATCTATCGACTGAGCTCAGGAGACGTCTCTTCCATTCCCTTTGCTCTGGATGACGGTTTTGCCTATCTGAAGGTCTTTTCCGAGCATCATCTTTGTAGTTAGCCGGATTCAGCAGCGCGAGCTTCATAGCTGGACGAGGTAACAGTTCGTCTGCTAATAAGGACGCATTTGCAAGCAATGCAATTTGCTGGGCTTCAGTCTCAGCCATTCGAACAATTTTATTTCCAGAACCTTCAAAGTTTGCTTCTTCTTCCATTGAACCCGGTAATGCTTTGATAAGCATGTTAATGTATGAGTTAAACACCTGGAACAAACCTTCTAATGTTTTACCTCCCAACTGCATACTTAGAAGTGGCCCCACATCCTCGAAGAAATCCTGCAAGGAATTGGAATATAAAGCAATATGATTCAGACTAGTAGCTCACCAATGTAAAACAGTAATCATATAGCAGATACAATTGACCACTCTTNCACATCCTCGAAGAAATCCTGCAAGGAATTGGAATATAAAGCAATATGATTCAGACTGGTAGCTCACCAATGTAAAACAGTAATCATATAGCAGATACAATTGACCACTCTAAAATTAGAAATTGACTTTCGAGATGGTAAAACTGAGATGCTCAGAGAAAAAGTAACATGCCAAAAACCAAAAGATCTAGGTGCAATTTAAGTTCGCCTAGTGTTAAAGGTGGGGCTACTACAAGGCGCGGAATCCCTTCATCTACCACGTAAACAATCCATAAAAAGAAAGCAACCAACTATGAACACAGAAATTTTGTGTATTAAACATAATTGTTAACCTAAACTGGATATCAGAAGAGTACTCAACAAGTATGCCAAGATAGGGAGCAAAAAATACTCAGGAATATAGCTCAGCAACCGAGATGCCTGAATAAGGAGCATATCCTTGGACTATACAAGTCTTTTAAGGTCAAATAAACAACAAAGTGAAACAAGATATTGCTCAGTTCAAGAGGGATAGGCCACATAAATGAGCACACTGCAAAAATAGCAAACAATTACATAAAGGGGACAAATGGAAGCGGCTGGAATCTGAAACAAGCAAAGTTAAATTAGCAAGCCTTACGATCTAACAGTTTTGGATTTGGTTGTATGAATCAAATCATGATCTATCAACGTCTTGGGTGATTTTCGTGCCATCCATGAGCACCTTTCACCCTTAAATGAAATGATGCCAATTTCTGAGAGGCCAGCAGGGGGAAGAAAAGGGGCTTCATCTTATTCGGTCGAAACTCTCATCGCACTTCTTCTAGGTTGAAAAAAAGGTCAAAGTTGTGATGATTTTACAAAAAAACCCTTTCTATATGTCTAATAGTGATCAAAAAAGGTCTGAATGATCTTAAATTGAAAATTTGAATTTTATTATTTGTTTTAGTATTATTATATTAGTTAGGAAATATTTATTTGACTAGGAGTATTAATTAGAGTTAGAGTTTGACTAGGAAATTATTATTCAGTTTTAGTAGGATAGAGGTTTGAGAGTTTGGTTATGAAACTATTTTAAAATTTTATTACNATATTTATTTGACTAGGAGTATTAATTAGAGTTAGAGTTTGACTAGGAAATTATTATACAGTTTTAGTAGGATAGAGGTTTGAGAGTTTGGTTATGAAACTATTTTAAAATTTTATTAGGAAAGTATTTTTTATTTTAGTAGGATACTTGGCCTATAAATATTGTTGTATCTCTACTAATTAGAGAGTGATATAATAAAAAAGTGTTTCTCTAGAGAATTTTATGTTTCTTGACCGATTCCTTGTGAAGATGAGGTAAACCTCTACTTCTTCTCTTCTTCTTCTATTCTCTCAATCCTAGTCCTCCTGTCCTACATCAATAGTAATCTTTTGAGTGACACTGTCAGCTGTGTTAATATTGCTACAATGCAAAATCATACAGAATCTTGTTAAAAAATGTCAAAGTTTTGTTATTTTTACAAAAACCCTTTCTATATATCAGTAATCTTTTGAATGTTACATTAGCAAGTATTTTGAATGTTGTTTTTTATTGATATACTGTTCAAGCATGTTTGAGGCTTGATGCATTTGGTGCCTGGCATAATGTCAAACACAGTGTCTCCACAATGTTTGCATGCTACTAGAGAAAGAAGCACATGTGTACCATATATCAATCAAAAGAGGAAGTAAGGGCAAGCTTGTGATTCCACAAAATATTTCCATTTCACTAACCAGAAGAAAAAACTCATTACCAACAAGCAAAGGCAACACAGTCTTGTGGCAGCACCCAACATCGCAAAAACTATAAAAGATGGTTCAAATAACTCAAGTGATTGTGCATGCATATATGCGCGCGTAAGCAAAAGACAGATTATATTTTGGTAGGCATTAGAATTTACACAGCAGCTACAATGTTTACCTGGACCATCAGATTGAACCGATGAGCACTACTTGAAAGTTTATGGTGATATGCAGTCGTAGTTCCCAGAGACGTACTGGAAGGCCTGACAGATTGGCGTGTGACAGTGGGAGGAGAGGTGAGTTCCCAATCATCAGCCGCAGCAAGGGCAGCAGTGCTCTCTTCAATTCGCTTCAAATTAGCATCTAGTGCTTGTTCAACACTAGGTCTAAAAAGTTTCAGGAGCACAGGACAAAGTGCTAAACCACGATCTTCCAACAATGAACAATGACCTAAAGCTATTTGAACGCATTCGGCTGCAGCTCTTAAACCTCCAGCAGCTGCAGATGAAGCTAAAGCGTGTCTCTTAACAAGAAGCGCAAAGGCCTCAGTTTGCTTTGTAGCCCACATCACCAGCTCCGATGTATAAGCCGGCTCCTTACCAAAAATGGCCAAAGAATCACTTGCTGCTTGAGCAACAGCAGAAAATACCAGCTGTGAGAGGGCAGCAGTGTATGCTCCTCCATATGAGGTGCTTGATGGACGCAGACTTTGCATGTTGTACTGATATCTTTGGAAATGTGCATTGAGTAGTAAACAATGAGCACGAGGGCCATCCCCAAGCCTTTTAAGAGCGGAAATAGCTGCGCGAAGCTCAGCACCACGTGTAGAATGTTGGCAAGCAGCTTCAGCAAGCTGATCAGCTAATTTTTGCCTACGTTCCATAATTGCAGTCTGTAGTGACAAAAGCATAGTAGGACTCAGGGTTTTTGTTTCTTTTGCTTCAGAAGCTACACGTTCTCCTTCATCAAGAGTTCCCAAAGCTTCATCCACTCTCCTTTCAGCTAACAAAACATCAAGGAGATCAGGAAACTCTATCAACCAGTTCTCTAGGTCTGAAGGTTCTCTACCATCATCATTACACAAACAATTGGCAGTGGGACCAACAGGAACAGCAATAGACATGGAATCGACGTAAACTCCCTCAGCTAAACCATGAATTAAAGTCGCTTGAGTAGATAGCAGGTTCCTGATTGATGAAAGCTCACCCTCCAAATCTGAAATCTCTTTTGCTGTGCTGTGTATAACAAAAAATTCAGATTATTACAAGTCCAAGTGATGTGCTAAACATGCAATCACCAGTAAGTTTTATAGATTACGATAAAGAAAATAAAACTCTCTCTTGAAAAAAAAGGCAGATATGGATCAAGAATACAGTAGATAAAGATCAAACAATTCCCACAAACAAAGCCAAAAAAAATGTTGATTACAGACTATTAAAANTTACGATAAAGAAAATAAAACTCTCTCTTGAAAAAAAAGGCAGATATGGATCAAGAACACAATAGAAGAAAGTAGATAAAGATCAAACAATTCCCACAAACAAAGCCAAAAAAAATGTTGATTACAGACTATTAAAAAGATAATTCAGCAAACCAAGAAAGAGAAAAGATGAATAAATTTTAGGGTTAATGGTACTTTTGGTCCCTAAAGTTACATTTTTTGTCAGTTTGATCCCTAAAGTATCAATTTTGTCAATTTGATATTTAAAATGTTCAATTCGTGTCACTTTGGTCCATTATCACACAATTCGTTAAATTTTTTGACGGAAGTAACCACGTGTCACTCTTTCAGACGGTATCATGTTCCCAACACGTGATCATTTCATCAAAAATTTAGCAGTACTTCTATGTAGAGACTATTTTGACACAAATTGAATATTTTAGGGACAAAATTGATATTTTAAGGATCAAACTGTCAAAAAATACACACTTTAGGGACCAAAAGTGCTATTAATTCTAAATTTTATGTATTCACTATGACCATGTCCAAATTCTCAATTGGTTAACAACCATCTTCATCCAATGTGATGGTGGTAAGAGAGAGAACTTTAGTTCTTCAGATTGATGATGAAGCTAAGTGCGTTGCTTGACTTATGCATCTGGTTTTAAATGGCCTCTTTCTTGGCTGGCTGGAGCTTATTGAAGCTATGAAGTATGAAGCTTTGTATAAATGACTTGCACTATATTGTTCAGACTCCGCAGAAGTAGTTCAGTTGGTTCCATAGCTATCTGTGGGTGTGATTTGATGTCTGCTGATGCCTAGTATGGTGTTATGCCATGTCTTTTACGCTATATCTGAATTGCTTATTCTGAAGTCATGACTTATCAAATATAGAGTATATGTATGTATGATAATATGCTCCAAGCACCTGTAACTAAGAACTCACCGTATAAAGGCTGTATAATTAGCATAAACACTTCTGCGCATTTCCTCAGCAGAAGCTTTCTTCAAATCCAAAAGATATGAGCATAGATGCCTTATTTCCTGCGAATATAAACAGAAAATTATTATTGCTACAAGTTTTTTTTTTTTGGTGTTATTAGAAAACAAAAGAATTCTTGACAGCAATACACCTAGCTTTTTGCAATATATGTTAGAAGGCCAAAGATTCTTATTAATCTCATGTCCCCCCCCCCCTTTCTCTTTGGGGTTCTAAAAAAAATACACACAAAAGATATATGATCCAAGTGCAAAAATGTTAGTAAGTCAATTTAATGATAAATACTGGGCTGAAATCAAAACCTGCTCGATTCTATTACGCGTGACAGGACTAGCAAGATGCTTTATATTCCCCATACAATTTCAACACAACTCAGTGAGCATGTGAAGTTTCTAGATTAGTTGATATGTATCAGTCGCAAGCCAAAAACGCAACTATATACAGCACTGATTCAAAATCATAGACAAAGCTCCAATGCTTGAACTCGTAAAATGCTCCAAAATCAACCAAGGAAGTTTTGCCATTTTAACAATGGATGACNTCAAAATCATAGACAAAGCTCCAATGCTTGAACTCGTAAAATGCTCCAAAATCAACCAAGGAAGTTTTGCCATTTTAACAATGGATGACATCAGCACAGCATTTCTTTTAAAAATTGTCATATTGAACAACTAGCACAGGAGAGGATGACTATAAGTTCAACACCCAATCAAGTGCGACCAACATCATAGTACAGTTAGCATACGGGCCTATCCGAGGGGAATCAAAAATAGATCACCGAATTACCTAGGATTCTCCGCATTACCTTGATCTAGACCCCCTATTAGTACTACCTACACCCAATCAAGTGCGACCAACATCATAGTACAGTTAGCATACGGACTTTCCACTCACAGTATCTAAAGTCACATAATTTGGTTGTTTTCTAATGTCCAGACATATACAAAGCACCAAAACCTTGATGTGCGGGACATAACACCTTGCATAAACACTAATAAGGGGACCAAGTTGGTTATCCGCCTCCCTCAATAAGTTTCATTTGTTTTTCTAATATTATCTTTTCTAAATTGGAAATCCTGATAGTTAATAACAATAAGTTGGTAGGTTAATCTTCGTCTAGCAAAGGATAGCAAAATAAATTGTGAAAACATACTTTTCAGTATGTCCAAAAATAAGTGTACTCGCACAAATTTATAAAACCAACTAAGCTTTCTAGGAGGGAAATATCTAATATCTCCAAAATCAAAATTTTTTAAACGGAAAAAAATTCATAATTAGTTATCAGGTGTCTTTCGATTACAAGAAAACAGATGAAGGGGCTAGTGGCCCATCAATATGAATCACTACACAAAAGATTGACCTACATCATGCGATTCAAGTTTCAGAATTAAATTTNTCTATGTGTTTCAGATGTTTCTCCTGATATAGATATAAATAAGATGTTGTTATCATAGACTATTATGAGTTTATTCAATTTAAATAAAGTTTAACCAACGCATAAAAAAATACAAGTATGTTAGACCTTTATAATAGGGTCGAATATCATTCATATAACCCCTACCTTGTCTTTGAGAGGGACTTCCAACACCTTCCACTTTGTAATATCCCAACTTTAAATTTTTCTTGGTGAACTATCGAACTCCCTCCCACTACCCTCCCCAGCCCCACTCTTATCAACCCCAAATTGCAATGAAAAGCTCGGCATTTAGTCCATGTCTTTAGAGGAAGTTTGATTTCTCGAGGGTCCTCACATGGTGCGTCAATGGTTCAAAATGAAAATGATGATTTTTTTTTTCATTTTTTCCTTGTCGATGTTGGTGAATTTTGGTTGATTACATTGGTTTTGGTCTAATTGAAAGGGTCCAATTGGTTTTAGTTGAATGGATTTGGTTTGACTGTGAAATTGATTGACTTGCAGCAATGTGTTTATATGTGAGAGATTTTTCGTTGTGACATGGTATTTGATAGAGATGGCGATAAAAGTTTTGCANCTGTGAAATTGATTGACTTGCAGCAATGTGTTTATATGTGAGAGATTTTTCGTTGTGACATGGTATTTGATAGAGATGGCGATAAAAGTTTTGCAGTGTATGCACATGAGCGGTGAGGATTAGTGGAATTGAAGGCAAAGATGAATCGATAGAGATGAGAGTGTATTTACGCAATAAATAATGTGGTGTGTTGTGGTTTATTAGCAAGATAGAGTATACAAATGGTAACATTAGTAGTATTTTCAAAAGATGCGGTTATCCACGTTTTAGTAGATTTGTAATACCAATGGACTTTTGTCCAATAGTATTTCTTACTTTGTAAAAATTTTGTTTTCTTGAAGTCAAGGGTTCAAATCACCTTCCCAAAAACAAAAGTAGATTTGTAATCGATCACAATACGAATATGATACAGGTTCAAATGTGAAAGTTTTCGTCAAAACATTTGATAAAATACATAAAAATTTAATTATATAACTAAATTAGATATTATCTCATGTTTATCATGCTTGTATTTGTATTGTGGATGAAAAAAAATATATATATATTGATTTTTTTACATTGGAGATGATATTATATCAATAAAATTGTCCATGTGTATTAATATTGGATTTTCGAAAAAAAAAAAATTATATATCTTGTTGGTTGAGTTGGTTTGATAGTCAATTGAAACAAATCCAACGCCTAGGTCATGGTCATGGCTACTTATCTACGAAATTTCTAATTTTATCTCTGTAAACACATTTTCCAGAAGGGAACGAAAACTTAACAACTAAAACCTGATTGACACATGTAATTCAAGTGGAGACACAAACATCCTGTACCTTAAACTCAGCAATGCACCTTTTTCAATGGAGCTGCCTCAATGGCTAATTGATTTAAATGTTCAAGCAGCCAATAATTGCAACAACAATCACAAAGGG
>CAUOFW020007613.1:100429-128199 GCA_963454935.2 Ilex paraguariensis | reverse complement strand
ACCGCATGACCTTGCTGACACACGACTTGGGAAAACAAGTATTTAATTACACCATTCTCTTGATGAGACAACATTTAATGCGGTAAGACTCGGAAGTGAAAGGTAATAAATATCTCTAAGACTGGACATTTATTATATCATTGCCAAAAAGAGCTCATTAAACAGTCAACAGGCCGATGACACAGCCTTGGTTGCTCGGGATCCCGAGCAGTTAAAAGAGAAGACATTCCTCATAGAAATCAGTGCGCACGTTGCCCGTATCTAATGATCACCTACTGACCACACTGACAGCAATTATGAGTTTTTGAGGTATAAATACTCCTCATAAAAGGCAAGACGGTATGCAACGAAAAACTTTGTCTCGAACCTATATTCAGTGTTTTCTTCTTCCCCTCTCTCAAAAATTGACTTGATCATCGGAGGGGATACGCCGNCAGTGTTTTCTTCTTCCCCTCTCTCAAAAATTGACTTGATCATCGGAGGGGATACGCCGAAAAATACTCCAACGCCATTCTAACTTGTCTTTCTTTGTTCCAGGAACCTTCATCAGCCTTACTGGACCGCTCCCTTGATCCACGAAAGTCATCCATTACCGTTCCAGGCCACCAACGGATCTCAGCCTGTTCCAAATAGCAAGGTTGACCATTTGATTGACTGACTCGAGTTCACCACAGGAGAGATCTATTCTCGTGTTTATATTATGCAAGATCCTGCACGCACAATCTGGCGCCGTCTGTGGAAAATGACTAGTTTTTCTAGTTTCTTCTCTATAAAGAACAGTGACCATGGTGAATACTCGACAAAAAGGGAAAGGTCCCCAGCAAATAAGTCTTGAATTATGAGCTCCATGTCGTAATGGAGGAAGGGATCACACTGATGGGAATAGAAATGTCTTTATTCAGTCAAGAAGGCTTACTCCTCAAACCAGTATGGGCATCAGGTTAGGAGGATCCGCCCCCTTGGCTCGTCAACTAGCGGAGGTGATCGAAGAAAAGTTTGGAGATCGATTACAACAATTGAAAAAAGATAATGTGAACGTTCTAAGCCGGCTCAACGAATTTGCCGCCTCCGGTGAAGGGTTGAGGGACTCATTCCTTTCTCGAGGACTCCCCACCCGAGAGGTGAAAATGAAGNGAGATCGATTACAACAATTGAAAAAAGATAATGTGAACGTTCTAAGCCGGCTCAACGAATTTGCCGCCTCCGGTGAAGGGTTGAGGGACTCATTCCTTTCTCGAGGACTCCCCACCCGGGAGGCGAAAATGAAGGATCTGAGGAATCATTTAAATAACAAGGTAGAAAGCTCCAGGGCCCCAAAGCGACCAAGAGCCAACGAGCACCCTCTTAACGACTATTCCAGAAAGGCAAGGACTTTAGCCCTGGACGACCTCCGGCGAGGATTGTCAAGACGGAAGAAGGTAGATGAGTCCGAGGAGGATTCAACCCTATCCACATGATGCCCAGGAAATGGGGGACCTATTGATGAACTCGGAGACTTTAGAAAATATCTCGTTGGGGAGGAAATTGATCTCAGAGCTTGGTTGGAATCCAGGAGAAAGAGTAAGGCTGTCCAGGATGAGGTCGAAGACGAGGTCATACATACACCCTTTACCAGGGATATCAGAGAGATGGAGGTTCCAAAAAAGTTCGTCGTACCGAGGTTCAAAACTTATGATGGGCGGTCCGATCCCGAAGCCCACCTCAGGCAATACAAGCAAATGATGTCCCTGTATCATTTAGACCAATGATTCCTCTACCGAGTGTTTCCTATGAGCTTGGGGGAACTCTGCGATGAAGTGGTTCGAGGCGCTTTCTCCCAACAACATTGGATAATGGAAAGAATTGATAAGGGAGTTCCTAGCCCGATTCATTACGGGGAGTAAGTGACCTAAAGATGTTGGATCATTGCTAACGCTCAGACGGAGGGAATCCGAGACCCTTCGCCAGTACGCCATCCGGTACTGGAAAGAGGTTAATGAGGTAGAGGGCTGCTCGGAAGTCATGACAACGACGTCTTTCAGGTTCGGCTTGGCAAGGAACACGGACCTGTACCGATCCCTGACCAAAAAGACTCCCTCGAATATGGGTGAGCTGATGGCCCGGATAAACCAGTACTCTAGGGTCGAGGACGAGATGAGAAACAACAAAGACAAAACCCTCCAACCTAAGAGAAAAGAGAGGGAGCAGGAGGATACTTCCGGAAAGGGACTGCTACCCCCTCTGGGGGGGTCATTCAAAGGAGTTTATACTATGTTCAAGGAACCCATCTACAAGTTGCTCCATAAGATCAAGCATGAGTCATTCTTCAAGTGGCCGCCCAAGATGTAGAGCGATCCCTCCACCTGTGATCAAAAGATTAGGTGTTCCTATCACCAGGATTTCGGCCATCACACNGGGGTCATTCAAAGGAGTTTATACTATGTTCAAGGAACCCATCTACAAGTTGCTCCATAAGATCAAACATGAGCCATTCTTCAAGTGGCCGCCCAAGATGTAGAGCGATCCCTCCACCTGTGATCAAAAGATCAGGTGTTCCTATCACCAGGATTTCGGCCATCACACCGAAAGCTGCAGGGTATACAAATCTTTCTTGGAAAGATTGGTCCGAGACGGATACTTAAAAGAATACATAGAGCCCAGGCCGGAAGAGAGACACACCCCTGTCCCAACCGAGGAGCCAGACAACGTCATAGATGTGATCCATATATGTCTGCTAGATCACCCCACGTCCAAAGAACTCGAGTCCGATCTCNCGAAAGCTGCAGGGTATACAAATCTTTCTTGGAAAGATTGGTCCGAGACGGATACTTAAAAGAATACATAGAGCCCAGGCCGAAAGAGAGACACACCCCTGTCCCGACCGAGGAGCCATACAACGTCATAGATGTGATCCATGTATGTCCGCTAGATCGCCCCACGTCCAAGGAACTCGAGTCCGATCTCAAGAGGGTAGCTTTTACAAGAAAGATAGCCGAGAATAATGGGGGGCCGCCCAGTAAAAGGGCCAGGATTGGCGAGCTGAGCTTCACGTTCTCCGACGCGAACTTGACAGGCGTGGTGACTCCTCATAACGACGCCCTTGTCATGACCCTGAAGATAGGCAAGTTCGACGTCAAGAGAGTTTTGATAGACTCCGGAAGTTCCTCAGAAGTGATGTACTCTAACACTTTAAAATGGATGGGTCTTGACCACAAGGACCTCACCAAGGTCAGGACACCCCTCGTTGGATTCAACGGCTCGTTCGCCCTGCCCATAGGCAAAATCACATTGCCAGTTGTCACAGGTCCCNTCTTGGCCTCAAGGACCTCACCAAGGTCAGGACACCCCTCATCGGATTCAACGGCTCGTTCGCCCTGCCCATAGGCAAAATCACATTGCCAGTTGTCACAGGTCCCTTCACCATCAACACCGAGTTTGTCGTGATTGATACGGACTCTCCCTACAATGTGATAATGGGATGAGCATGGTTACATGCGTTGGGAGCGGTGCACTCCACTTATCACCAGAAACTGAAATTCACCACGCCAGAGGGGATCATGGAGATCCAAGGGGACCAAGCGTCCGCAAAAAATTATTTTTATTCAGTTGTTAGAGCAGGGGCTTTCACCTAAGAAAAGGGGCACGCTCTGGAAGAGATCCTGGAAAAATAACAATCACAGTCCAGACGTCCAGGAATGGATGACCCCTGGATTGACCCCACAAAACGGTCGATGGAGGACCTCCGAAAGGTGCCCTTGGTGGAGGGAGAAGAAGAAAGATACTTCTTAGTTGGAACCGTAATGCCCACAGCCAAACATGAGGAGATGATTGAGTTCTTGAGGGGAAATACAGACGTGTTCGCTTGGAACGCAATGGAAATGACGGAAGTGGACCCCAAAATAATTACACACAAGCTGCATGTTGACCCAGCGCACAAGCCAGTAAAACAGAAGTCACGACGCATGGCCCCGCACCACGCCCGCGCAGTCAACGAAGAGATCAATAAACTCCTGGAGGCTAACTCCATTCGGGAAGTACAGTTCTCAGAATGACTGTCTAACACGGTCTGCGCGAAGAAGAAGGGGGAAAATGGTGTGTCTGCGTAGACTTCACTGATCTAAACAAGGCATGTCCCAAGGACGACTACCCCCTACCAAAGGTGGACCAACTAGTGTATGCTACTGTCGGATATGAACGCATGAACTTCTTGGATGCCCGAACAGGATATCACCAGATCCCTCTCCATCCCCCGGATCAGGAAAAGACGGCATTTATTACTCCAAAGGGAGTTTACTGTTACAAAGTGATGTCATTTGGGCTAAAGAATGCTGGGACAACATACCAAAGACTGATGAATCGGATGTTCAAAAAGCAGATCGGCAACACCATGGAGGTCTACATTAACGATATGCTGGTAAAGAGCAAACGAAACTGTAACCACCTAGTAGATTTGATAGATACCTTCTCCACCCTCAGGGAGTACGGGCTGAAGTTGAACTCCACAAAGTGCATTTTCAGAGTAGAGTCGGGTAAATTTCTCGGATATCTAGTGAGTCAGCGAGGAATCGAAGCTAACCCGGATCAGATTCAAGAGATCCTAGACATTCAGAGCCCCTGAACTGTCCGAGAAGTCCAAAAGCTCACAGGGATGCTGACAGCATTTAATCGTTTCGTCTTCCGCTCGTCAGACAAATACAAATCCTTTTTTGGAGCCATCAAGAGGGCTGGGAAGGATATGTGGAGCCAAGGGTGTGAAGACGCCCTGGCTGAAATCAAGGAATTCCTCAGGACTCTCCCGACCCTATCCGTCCCTATCCAGGGGAAATGCTCTTCATGTACTTATTTGTATCAGAATTTACTGTCAGCGGGGTACTTATTCGTGAGCATGAGCACCGCCAGAAGCCGATTTATTACATAAGCAAGGCACTCCTGGACGCGGAGACAAGATACCTGTCCCTAGAAAAATTGGCTCTATCCCTGGTCACAACTGCAAGAAAACTAAGGCATTATTTCCAGGCGCACCCAATTACCGTCCTTACCGATCAGCCCTTAATGTCCATTTTGAGGAAAGCGGACCTCTCCAGAAGGATTTTCAAGTGGGCAGTGGAGCTGGAGGAACACGACATTTACTTCAAACCTCGAACCGTTATAAAGGGTCAGGTGTTGGCGGACTTCATAGCAGAGTTTTCAGGGGAACATCCCGTTTCAGAAAGACCACCTCCTCCCGGTATAGCGTCCCCAACAGATTGTGAGGGATCACCATGGCTTTTATGTGTAGATGGTTCGTCGAACAATAAGGGGTTCGGAATCGGTATCTTGCTAGTCTCTTTAGATGGGATGGTCGCGGAGCAGGCTGTTCAGCTGGGATTCAAAACATCAAATAATGAAGCTGAGTATGAGGCCCTCATCTCAGGACTTCGGTTAGCTGAGGCAACTGGAGTTACAGACTTGATCGTACATTGCGATTCCATGCTGGTAGTCAACCAAGTTAACGGAGAGTTTGAGACAAGGGACCCTAGGATGAAGGCTTACCATCACCAGGCGACAACTATAATCCGCAGATTTGGAAGGATTGAGATCAAACAAGTGTCCCGAGACAAGAACGCGTATGCCGACGCCCTGGCTTGCCTAGCCTCGGCACTAGAGTCCTCTCAGTCATGCAGGATCACCATAGAAAATCTTCCCACCTCCTGCATAGACCAAGCCCCCGAGGCAATGACCGTCCAGGACACACACAAATCACTCAGCTGGATTGATCCTTTTCTCAGGTTCCTAATAACAGGAGACCTCCCGGAGTGTTCAAAGGAAGCCACAAAGATAAAACTTAGAGCCCGGAGGTTTTGGGTTTCTTCGGATCAGAAGCTGTATCGAAGTTCTTTCTTAAGACCTTACCTACTATGCGTCCAGGAGGATCAGGTGACCTCCTCTATGAGGTACACGAAGGAATATGCAGGAGGTACTCTGAGGGGGATCTATGGCCTACCGTATCATGTCTCAAGGATATTGGTGGCCACGGATGCAAAGGGACGCACACGCATATGTCCAAAAATGCGACCAATGTCAGAGGTTTTCCCCAGTAATCAAACAACCCGCGGGGGACTTGCACCCCCTGACCAGCCCTTGGCCATTCACCCAGTGGGGACTCGACTTAGTTGGACCCCTGCCTAAGGCTCTTGAAAACAGAAAGTTCCTCATTGTGGCCACAAATTATTTTATCAAGTGGGTTGAGGCGGAGCCATTGACTCACATCCGCGACATAGATGCTAAAAAATTCATCTGAGAAAACATAGTCATCAGATTTGGGATTCTCCGAGCACTTGTATCGGATAACGGGACTCAATTCACAGACGGGCGTTTCAAGTCTTTTTGCGAGCAACTCAGAATTCGTAACTTCTATTCCACCCTTGCCTAACCCCAAGCCAATGGGCAGGTAGAAGCCTCCAACAAAACAATTATCCATGGGATCAAGAAGAAATTGGAGAAAGCCAAGGAAAAATGGGCGGATGAGCTATTGAACATTTTTTGGGCATACAGGACCACCCCTCGGTCCTTGACAGGAGAAATCCCTTACTCTCTCGCTTACGGGATGGAAACAATCATACCTCTAGAAGTAGGACTCCCGACCATAAGGGCGCAAGCTTTCGACGCAGGGGGAAATGACCATCAACTTGGACTGGATTTGGATCTAGCGAAAGAAAGAAGGGAGATAGCCGCCTTGAGAGAAACCAAGTATCAGGAAAAGATTTTCCAACTTCATAAAAAAAGGGTCAAGGCGCGAGAGTTCCAAATCGACGATCTGGTCCTCAGAAGGATAATAATACCCGTGACCCAGCAGAAAGAAAAATGGGACCTAACTGGGAAGGGCCCTACAAAGTGATATCTATCGGAGGCTCCGGGTCATATAGATTGGAAGATATGGAAGGAAAACTTGTAATGCGACCTTGAAATGTGATGAATCTAAAGAAATACTATTTTTGAAGTATTACTTCCTTCAGTGCTCGCCAATGGTTAAGTAACAAGGGTAAGGCCTTGAGGACAGAATTCAAGGACTCCTGCCTCCGAAGAAAAAACAGGAGCAAACTTTCTGTAAGGGTAAGGCCTTGGGGACAAAGTTCAAGGACTCCTGCCCCCGAAGAAAAAATAAGAGCAAGCCTCCTGGAGGGGTAAGACCCTGAGGATAGAGTTCAAGGACTCCTGCCCCCGAAGAAAAAACAGGAGTAAGCCTCCTGGACGGGTAAGGCCCTGGGGACAGAGTTCAAGGACTCCTACCTCCGAATAAAAGGAAGGAACAAACTTCCACAAGGAGTGAGACCTCGCGGATGCGTACGGGTCTTAGCAATGATGAAGCTGAACCAATTGGGTAGGCAAGCCAAATTGCTCCCCAGGTGTCGGAGCTATCAAGATCTTTAAAAAAAAAAAAAAGAGAATGCAAGCAAGAAAATGTAAGTACTTGAAAAAAAAGCTTCATTTCAAAAGAGGGGCTTTGCGTCCCCAAGAGCTACAACACTAAAAGAAGAAAAAGTACAATTCAAAAGAAAAAGAGCCTTCATCTGGCCCCCGGCATCTCCAAAACATCGCCGGAGGGCGAATCAAAGCAGAAAGGTTGAGCAGCTTTAGGGGCAGGTGGGGATAAGACCGGATCAGCGACAACAGGAGTCTCAGGAATATTGTGGTCAGGTGCCAAGCCTGGCAAGGCCTCCTCTAATGGGACTAGAATCACCTCATCGGGAGGGTCTGCCAAAACTTGTATCAGCGTTGGAGTCGCACCCTCGGCAGCAATCTCAACCTCGGCTTGTTCCATCTCAGCCGATTGCACATAGTTGTGCATCTGGAAGAGCGAGCAGTCTGGAGGGACCCCGGTAGATCGAAGCGCCTCGTCCCACCCCTTCTTGAAGAACTCTCTGCTATTTTCCTCAAGAGCAGGCAGTACGTCGTTGGCGAATTCCTCTCGGAGTTGTTCTTCAGACTTCCTGTTCTCTACCTCAGCCCTGATCCTATCCAGTTCATGGATCAGAGCTAGACAACTCTCCTCTGAACCGACAACCCTCTTCTCTATCGTAGAAAGCCACTGCGTCTGCTCTGTAATCCTCCTCTCAGCGTTGGCCAAGGCAGCACTTAGCTTTTCAGCGCCAACCTTTGCCAACTCGACATCCTTGAGGAGTTGTTCAATCTGAGCAGCCTGCCCCGCGAGGGTGGAATTCCTGGCAGCTACATCCTCCTTAGCACTGACCAGGGCTCCCTCGGCTTCTTCCTTCTGCTCTCGAGCCCGATGGAGGTCCATCCTACCCCCATGATACCGCGCCGTAATTATGAAAATTTGTTGGATGGCCTGCAAAGGAAAGGGCTTGTCGATAAAAAGAAAAGCGGCTAAAAAGGACTAAAGCAAGGATGAACTTACCACCAGGGAATTCTGAATGATAGAGCGAAACAACACGTTCGTTGATCGCCCCCTGTGAGCCAGCATGTCGGCCTCGAAGTGCAGCGTCTCACCCACTGCGTTGGCAACATGGGGGTCCTGCAAAATGGAGTCGTCAACCCTGATCACTCGATTTATGTGATCGGTGGCCTGAGGATTCCATTCCGCGGCTTCCACCATCTGAGGAAGGGGAGGGGGAGTCTGCCCCTGCTGCTATTGTNACTGCGTTGGCAACATGGGGGTCCTGCTAAATGGAGTCGTCAACCCTGATCACTCGGTTCATGTGATCGATCGGCCGAGGATTCTACTCTGCCACATCCACTTTTTGAGGAAGGGGAGGGGGAGTTTACTCATGCTGCTGTTGCTGTTGTTGCCTCTGCTGCTGCTCTTGCTGTTGTGGAGGAAGAGGTAACCCACGGCCTCTCCCGCTTTACTGCTAAGCGGACAGAGCCTTGGATCCCCTGCCCAGTCCATCGTGTCTTTGTTTGATCCTCTTCTCCACCTCGACCTGAGGATCTCGGTCGTGCACTTGGCCCCGACCAACGGCCCTTGAAGGTGGAGTGACGCTAGTCCCTGTAGGTAGGGGGCTGCTTGTTGACCCACGCCCACGCCCGGCAGCGAGGGCTTGCCTCTGCCTCAGGAATCCCAGATCAATGCGGGGCGTGCTGGACATAGCTATCTTGAGGGCATCCTCGGCGTCTAGAGATTGTAGGATTTAGAAGTCCGACCACGAATCTCTCCCCTAAGTCCCCACCTCGGCGTGCGAAGAAACCAAGTCCTCTCTGACCCCGAGCTCTTGAACTTCACCCTCTACTTCTGCCTCTGAAGCCCGGTCAGGGTCTTCCTCCAAGTTCTCTTCGTCCTCTTGTCTCACTGCCTGATCGAAGAGTTCAGACCACCGCGAAGGCTCAAAAGGCTGGGGAAGCTGTGCAAACTTTTTATATCCGGGAGTATAATTCAGGAGAATCTGGGCAGCCTGACCAAACCCGTCGTCACCAGTAAATCTCCAAACAGTGACTAGGTCGGCAAAGTTCACCAAGGACCGAGGTGGAGGAGCTATTTCCCGAGGGGAGATATCTGCACACAAACAAAAAGAGAGGGGAGTGAGTTATGGACTCTGCTAAAAAATCTCAAGAGCAAAACAATAGACCCGAAGAAGCCGATGTACTTGTCGTTCTCCATTCCAAAGGGCATAATAAGCCGTTGTACTCGGGACCGGCACCCCTCTGCCAAGATCCCTTGAAGATGAGTAGGTCATCCTTGTACCCCTTGTCCGAGTCGGAAAGATGAGTTACGAGGTACATAGAAGGGTCCCTGGCTTTGAGGTAGAAGTTTTGTTGGGGCATGACTCTCAAGAGGGAGTAGCAAAAGAGGATATCATTCAGCCCAACATTTACCCTGAGACGCTTATTGAGCTCTAGGACTCCCATAATTATTCTGAAGACATTAAGACAACACTGCCCGGGGAAGAGATGGAAATGGGAGAGGAACTGGAGGAGTAGAGGGGGTAGAGGGAACCTAATTCCGCCCTCTATGACGGCTTTAGTATAAAAGGGCATCTCATCCTCTGCCCCGAAGGTACAGGAATGCACAGTCGAGTCATAATCCTTTATGTCTACGTATGGGGGGATGCTGTAGTTGACTCTAAAACTATTAATTTGCTCGCCCCCTTTTACTTTATACTTCTCTGGCCTCGAAGAACTGGCCTGAGGATTCTCGGGGGCAGGGCGACAACGAGGCATCTTCAAAAAGTGATAAAAAATGGACGAGGTCTTTTCCACGAAGATCCCCAAGGAGGCTTCCCAAGGATTGGTTGTTGAATGGCAACCAGAAAACACCTCCCGTTATCGCAAAATCAAAAGAGACAAATGGGCGAAGAGAGGGAAGATACTGGGACTCACCAGAATGTAAAAAAAAAGTTTTTTCTAGAAAACTTGAAGCGACTCCTTCCAGAACGTTCAGAAGCAAGGATGGGTCTGTTGGCCTTAAGATTCCGGTGAAATGGTTGGGCATTTGACAACGGAAGAAAATGGATCTCCGGCGAAGTTTTAGGCGATGGATCTCTGGAGAAAGTTCGGAATGACGAAATGAGAAAAGAAGAGAGGAAGCTCATTTATATATAGTACCTATCCCATTATTGGGCGCGAAGCACGAAAAGGCGCATTTAATGCGCACGACGTCCTAAGCAGGGGAAAGCGGCTAGAGGCAATTATGAAGCGGTTGAGGTTGTTGTAGAACCCTTCGTCTCCTTACGACGCGTGTCCTCGGTGTCAGAAGATCGAAGGCTGGGGGGCAGTTGATAGGACATTTCCAAAATACTTCAAGATGAAGACACGTGTCCTCGGTGTCACTAAATTCTTGTTACTGTGATCATGACACGTACCCATCGGTTCACAAGTCCCTCTCCCCCGAGGTACTGGTCGAAGGGATCAATGACATCCAATACGTTACGTACCGACACGTATCCCTCGGTCGGGGGATATGGTACATCGGTCGCTATACGTACCTCCACTCTCAGCTTCGGGATGTACCTCCTTCTCGATTCCGAGGTGTACCATCCAAAGATGGCATTCTCTGCTCCCGCAGAGGCTACTGATGTACAGGTCACTAGCCTAGGCTAGGCTAGGTTAGCCATCATGACCTCGTTTTACACAATTGGTGTCAGAAGGCTCAAGAAGACAGGGGACACAGCCAATGAGGAATGAACGCGTGGCATATTGTGTCACATCAGAGACAGAAAGACCAGATGCCCTTGCTGACATACGACTTGGGAAAGCAAGCATTAATTACACCATTCCCTTGATGAGACAACATTTAATGCGGTAAGGCTCGGAAATGAAAGGTAATAAATGCCTCTAAGGCTGGACATTTATTACATCCTTGCCGAGAGGAGCTCATTGAACAGTAGGCAGGCCGATGACCCAGCTNAATGCGGTAAGGCTCGAAAGTGAAAGGTAATAAATGCCTCTAAGGCTGGACATTTATTACATCCTTGCCGAGAGGAGCTCATTGAACAGTCGGCAGGCCGATGACCCAGCTTTGGTTGCTCAGGATCCCGAGCAGTTAAAAGAGAAGACATTCCTCGTAGGAATCGGTGCGCACGTTGCCTGTATCTAATGATCACCTACTGACTACACTAACAGCAATCATGAGTATTTGAGGTATAAATACTCCTCACGAAAGGCAAGAGAACAAGGTGAAACCTTTGTTACAAATTATACTCAGTGTTTTCCTCTTCCTCTCTCTCAAAAATTGACTTGATCGTTGGAAGGGATACGCCGAAAAACACTCCGGCACCCTTCTAACTTGTCTTTCTTTGTTCCAGGAACCTTCCTTAGCCTGGATCGTTTCGTTGATCCACGAGGGTCTCCCATTACCGTTCCAGGTTATCATCGGACCTCATAGGCTGTTCCAAGCAGCAGGGTTGACCACTCGACTGACTCACTCGAGTTCACCAAGGGAGAGATCTGTTCTCGTGTTTATATTGTGCAAGATGTAGCACGCACAATTTGGTTTTTCTCTGTGGAACTAATTACCTTTTTCTTGTGTGTTTTCACACGTGGGGCCTAAACAGGCTTAAAGTTATAGCCTTCCGGTATTGACATCATCATATGAAGGATAATTAAAACAACATTATATGTGGAAGTGATTTCGAATTTGGGGCTTACCTTCACTGATGTTTTACTCGATTACACACCCGAAGATCTTGACATGAGCGTTTCACATGTTCCAATATTCCATCCTCTGATCACGAACAACTATGAGCCAAAAACTTGCAGTATTACAAAAGCCACACCCGGATTTTTGCCGTTCTAAAAACTCTCTAGTTTTCAGTGGCATGAATGGAGAGATTTTTGTTTGGCTTTTTATTTCATAGAACTAGTCCCAACCTCTCTATGTTTTCAACATGAGAAAACGAACCTCCTCACACAGGGAGATAGAGAGGGGTTGGTTATGTCCAGATAAAGGGAAACTCCTAAACAAAGTGCGAGTCTTGTCCCTTTTCAAATTTTTTTAAGTATACGAAACCTAGGAGAAACTAAATGTGGAAGCCTTGAAATATAGCAAAGTCGATTATATTCAAAACCAACTTGTGTTGTATCTAAAAGATGGCAAAGAGAGACTTTGAACTATAATTTAAGTGCATGGTGCTTGGAATAGGATAGCACCCATTTTTTCACCAGTGAGATGCCCTAGAATTCTTATTTCTCAAATGATGACATTTTCAAATTTATTTCTTAAATCGAAGTAAGTTTTGAAAAATGTGACTGAAAAAAAGTGATATCAAATGAGGTTTTTATGATTTTACACATGAAATTTGTTGTTACAAGATTCATCTGTGTGATAAGCTTGTGTTGTCTAAAGATGTCATTTGGACCCACATTTTTTTAAAAGTATCTAAGTTTATGAAATAAGATTGAAATTGCCAGGTATTGGACCTAAGATTTTTCACGACATGGAATTGGTGAAAAACTTTGACAGAGGCCTAAGAGTGTGTCCAATAGACTTTCTATTCCGGCTCATTTCACCCCATCCATGATATCATCAAGAAATTGTGGGAGGGAAATTCTCCTCCACAATACTTTTGTTCAACTTTACCAAAGGTAAATCATTTATGAAGAATTTAATTAAGATTCACTATTTATAAGTGGATCTCTTACTCGCATATTTGTTAGAAAAAATAAATAAATAAAATCACAGATTCATATAGATGCAAATTTATCAAATAAACTCAATGGAACTTAAATCAAAAATAAGTTTAAAATAGCCTGGATTGAGGCGCGAGATGAACGTTGTCTTAAGAAGAGATACGTCCCCTCTGCACAGAGTTTTTCGACGTTCTTTTTCCAATATACAACAATCAGAGAGAAGCTACGGTTGTTGGGGGGTTTTTTGTGGAGTCTAATGTTGTGTTGATCCAGATGATGACTCGACCCAAAATAATGTTGCGTGATTTTTAATGAAAAATTTTCTGAGACTTAGTCCATAGAGCGAAGGCTGCGGCCGATAGGCCCAAGCTGTAGCGCTCATGGCTAACCGTCGTGGGGGGTCCGAGGGTAATGCCCTTGGGAAACAAATTTGGCCTGTTTTGTAGCCCAGTGCATAGGACATATAAAACATGTTGTTTTAGTGATTAAGATTTAACGTGGATTGTACAGCCGCTCTCTGTATTCCTCCATCTCAATAGTGAAATTCCTGCAACTTCGTGGACGTAGGTAAAATTGTCAAACCACGTAAAATCTGTGTGTCTTGTTCTTTCTTATTTCTCATTATTTTATGTTCTTGGTTTGTTCTTCAATTGTGTATGTTTGTTTGTGGGTTTAAAGCGTATTAAATCCCAATAACTGGTATCAGAGCTCCGGATTAGGAAGTGAAGGGTCTACACAATGGCTGAAGACAAAGTCAAGATTAAGAAATTCAATGGTTCGAACTACGCGTTTTGGAAGATGCAAATGGAAGATATTTTATATCAGAAGGATCTGTTTCAACCTTTCGATGGCACGAAGCTAACGGATATGGAGCAAGCAAAATGGAATGTTCTGGATCGCAAAGCCCTTGGGACTGTGCGACTGTGCCTTGCGTCGTCAGTTGCGTCAAACATTATCAAATAAAAGACTATATCAGATTTGTTCAAAGCCCTAGAAGAGATGTACGAAAAGCCTTTAGCATTGAATAAGGTATATCTTATGAAAAAGTTGTTTAACTTAAAGATTTCTGAAAACACTGTTGTTGCTGAACATATCAACGAATTTAATACTGTCACGAATCTGTTAAAATCTGTGAGTATTGTTTTTGATGATGAAATTAGAGCTCTTGTCTTTTTATCAAGTTTGCCGAAAATTTGAAATGGACTTATCGTGATAGTAAGCAATTCTTCCGAGTCTGCAAAAATAAAATTGGAAGATGTTGTGGTGTTGATACTTGGAGAAGAAGCTCGAAGAAGAGTATCGGGTGAAGATGTTGTTTCAGGTTCAGCACTCAATACGGAGGAAAGAGGTAGGGCTATGAATAAGGGAGGCAACAAAAAAGGCAAGAGAAAGTCGTATTCGAGAAACAGAAGCCGAAGTAAATCTTCGTTGGCGGCGTTGTGCTTCTTCTGCAGGTCATGTGCGGGTATTGCTACTGTGCTTTATTCTATGGCACCTATGGAAGACGCGTAATGCTTATAGGTTTGATGGCGGGGCTTTTCAAGTGCCTGTTGTGGTCCAGAGGGTTATGGCCAATATGTAGTTGATTGGGCTTGCTTTTGGGTTTGCTCCGAGTCAGTTACGTCGGGATGGGTCAGTTGAGTTTGTGGGNACTGTGCCTTGCGTCGTCAGTTGCGTCAAACATTATCAAATAAAAGACTATATCAGATTTGTTCAAAGCCCTAGAAGAGATGTACGAAAAGCCTTTAGCATTGAATAAGGTATATCTTATGAAAAAGTTGTTTAACTTAAAGATTTCTGAAAACACTGTTGTTGCTGAACATATCAACGAATTTAATACTGTCACGAATCTGTTAAAATCTATGAGTATTGTTTTTGATGATGAAATTAGAGCTCTTGTCTTTTTATCAAGTTTTCCANGATTTCTGAAAACACTGTTGTTGCTGAACATATCAACGAATTTAATACTGTCACGAATCTGTTAAAATCTATGAGTATTGTTTTTGATGATGAAATTAGAGCTCTTGTCTTTTTATCAAGTTTTCCAAAAATTTGAAATGGACTTATCGTGATAGTAAGCAATTCTTCCGAGTCTGCAAAAATAAAATTGGAATATGTTGTGGTGTTGATACTTAGAGAAGAAGCTCGAAGAAGAGTATCGGGTGAAGATGTTGTTTCAGGTTCAGCACTCAATACGGAGGAAAAAGGTAGGGCTATGAATAAGGGAGGCAACAAAAAAGGCAAGAGAAAGTCGTATTCGAGAAACAGAAGCCGAAGTAAATCTTCGTTGGCGGCGTTGTGCTTCTTCTGCAGGTCATGTGCGGGTACTGCTACTGTGCTTTATTCTATGGCACCTATGGAAGACGCGTAATGCTTATAGGTTTGATGGCGGCGCTTTTCAGGTGCCTGTTGTGGTCCAGAGGGTTATGGCCAATATGTAGTTGATTGGGTTTGCTCCGAGTCAGTTACGTCGGGATGGGTCAGTTGAGTTTGTGGGTTCTCTTAGGGTCTTGGTTCCTCGGGCTCAGCCTTTCTGCTTGGTTGCTTGGACTCGTCCTGTACCAAGTTTCTTGAAGATCAGTGTTGACGGCTGTTCTAAAGGCAATTTGGGGTTGTCTGCTACAGGGGGTGTTATTCCGGACCACCAGGGTCGGGTTCTCAAGACTTTTGGATTGTTTGTGGGACATCAGTCTATTCTGTATGCGGAGATGTAGGCTGTTTGCGCTAAGTTGGAGTTGGCCACAGATTTGGAAGTTTTAGAGTTGGTAGTGGAGTCAAAATCAACTACAATGGTTTCTTGGGTTTATTCTCAGGGTACTGGGTGTTGGGTTTATTCTTACTTGCTTGCTCGCTTGCTCGCTTTCTNCACAGATTTGGAAGTTTTAGAGTTGGTAGTGGAGTCAAAATCAACTACAATGGTTTCTTGGGTTTATTCTCAGGGTACTGGGTGCTGGGTTTATTCTTACTTGCTTGCTCGCTTTCGACTTCTATGTGTTTCTCTCTCAGCTCGTGTTTGCCACGTCCTGCGGGAGGAGAATCAGACTGCTAACTTCATGGTTAATTGGGTTTGTTCTCAGTAGCTCAATCTTCGATTTCCTGATTCGTCATCCCTTCCTTCTGGGATTGCTGGCATCCTCGCCTTGGATGCTTGACAGACTCCTCACGTTTGTCGGTGAGTTTTTATTTTTATTTATGTTTTCAGTTAGTTTTGTGAGGAGTCCCCACTTTGCTTTCATGTCTTTAGTGGTGAGTCACCACCTAACTTTTGCTTTGATTCTTCAACTTTGTACTTCTAGAGGTGTCCCCCTACCTTGTACTTTTTTTCTTTTAGTTATATATATAGATAGGAGTCCTGCCAAACCCCCCACCCACACTAGGTGGTTTTGAAGCAAAAAAAAAAAAAAAATTTTTTGTTATACCCAACATTTATTCCAATAGTTAGCCCAACCTTTGTACATGAACTCGACTTAATTTGTTTAGCATTCAATGTGAAACTGGTTGATGTCTTTCTCTGCCAACTATGTTCACATGTGGGTTCCAATTTTGAACCACATTTTTCTTTATTATCTTATGGATCACGTCTCTCCACCTTTTGTTTTTTGTTAATCTATTTGGATGGAACCCATGCCAACTCTCTTTTGCTTATATTTGATGTAAATGTCACACTTGTTTACTTCCTAAATTTTCAAACACGTCCATAGAATTTTTTAGGCTCACACAATCCTAATAGAAGCTAAAACCATACACCAAAAGAGGCGTGTTCTATTGTACTAGTATAAACCACCAACATCCATCACATCACTTTTGCCCTACATCCATAAGGAAATCGAGGTTTGGAACCCCTTCTCTAAGGAGACTCGAGCTTAATTCAAAAACTTTAGCATAAGCTCAAATTTGGTCCAATTTTTACATCAACTCATTCTAGTTTATTTGTTTTTTCTATATAGAGGTGATTACCCTTTTCTTGTGTGTTCACATGTTGGGTTCAATCAGGCTTAAAGTTCTAGTCTTCCAGTATTGACATTATCATATGAATAGTTAACTTCCACCTTGACTAGTTGATTTGAAGGCATAAAATAATATCTGATCAAGATATTCCTTTTGAAAAACTTTTAAATATACAACATTTGACACAAACTAAATGTAAAAGCTATGAAATTTAGCCAAATAGATTATATTCAAAACGAACTTGTGTTGTATCTAGAAGATGGTCGAGAGAGGCTTTGATCTATAATTTAGATGCATGGAGTTTGGAATAAGATATAGGGCCCATTTTTTTTCACCAATCCCCATTCATATTAATTATNAATGTAAAAGCTATGAAATTTAGCCAAATAGATTATATTCAAAACGAACTTGTGTTGTATCTAGAAGATGGTCGAGAGAGGCTTTGATCTATAATTTAGCTGCATGGAGTTTTGAATAAGATATAGGGCCCATTTTTTTCACCAATCCCCATTCATATTAATTAATCAAATTAAATGAGGAACTTTTCAAATTTATATTTCTTAAAGCGAAGTAATTTTGAAAAATATGATTCCAACTGACATTTTCATATTAGAAAACGTTGTATTAAATGAGGTTTTTGTGATTTACAGACAGTGAGATTCATCTGCGTGGTTAGCATGTGTTGTTTAAAAATATTATTTGGAATAACATTAGAAAAGATGTTATTTAGATTCACATTTTTAAAAATTATTTGAGTTTGTGAAATAAGATTGAAACTGCATGGTTTGGGGACTAAGAATTTTAAGGACGTGGAATTGGTGAAAACCTCGGATAGAACCCCTAAGAAGAGGCCAAGACTCACCCCCATGATATCCTCAAGAAATTGTGGGAGAAAAATCTGCTCCACAATACTTTTATTTAATTTTACTAAAAATAGATCGTTTATGATGAAGATAATTAAGATTCACTATTTATAAGTGGATCTCTTATTCGTTTACAATATATTTAATGGAGTAAAATTAAGAAGAAATGTATTCAAAGATACCTTGGAGTGTCGTGACGTGACTTTGTTCAACTAATTTTTTTTTTTGGGGGGGGGGGGGTGGGGAAGGGGGAGAGAACATGAATCATTGACCTTAAAAAGACAAAATCTTCACAAATCAAGAAGTACTATTAGAAGCTGAAAGTATATGTCGGCACCAATCATTCATTTTCTGAACCCCAATAATGAAGAAGTTTTTTGGACTTGTGTGGCCAAAAAAACTCCACAAGAATTTGATGGTCCTTTCACGTTCTCCAATTTTCCTCCCTCCCCCATTCTTCTCTTTAATCAAATGGTGGAAAGTTTTATTTTCTGCTCCCTATATCTATCTCCAATTATTCATCAAATCAAATGGACCAACCACACAAAAGATTATGATTTTGCCTTACGAATGACCAAACATAGGACATCTAACCAACCATCTACTCGATTTTTGTTAAAAACATCATGTTAAAATATTTTTTTTCCTTATGGTTTATAGAAATTGATGCAGCATATATATTAGAGAATTGTATCACATATAAAGACCGTCAAAAGCACCAATGGTCAATTATNATTTTTGTTCCTTATGGTTTATAGAATTTGATGCAGCATATATATTAGAGAATTGTATCACATATGAAGACTGTCAAAAGCACCAATGGTCAATTACCAATCAGGGTTCGACGTTTATCAGAAAATTGCAAAAAGATTCTATACCAAAAAGTTCTCAATAGTGTGAGCAAAGTTAAAGTAAAACACACGCATATATACACGGTGGGCAAGTAACTAAATACAAACATTTTTTTTTCGGTAAGTAACTATATGCAAACATTATAATAATTACTCACCGAAAAAATACATTATAATAATAAAAAAAATGACATAGATCAAATGATCTCATGAAGGAGAAGTTATGGTACCAAATTTGTTTTTGGTACCGTATCGTTATTATAGGGTTGTGGTTTATTTTTACAAATTTTAAGGGTCACGTACAATTTTCGAGGGTCATTTCTTAGTTTTGAGGACTACTTACAACTTTTGAGGTTACTTGTGATCGATCCTAAAATTTTTTATGATCGATTACAAGTAACCTCAAAATTTGTAAATGTCCCACGAAATTTGTAACTTGAACAATAAAAATTGTTAATATGAGCTTAAAAGTGGCAAATTTTTATTATCGTAAACAAACCTAAAGACTTATATTTCAACCCACAATATATTACCAAATTTTTTTTTTTGATACCGTAGTCTCCCCCACTCATCCATGGCATGAGGTTTGAATGATTCACTATGGCGACGAAATATGGTGCGTAAAAAGTGATTTAGCAGGCATGAAGCGTACGTACCTCCTACTTTTTTCAAAATGAATGTATTCTAATTTGGACAACATACTTGCTTTTGTCGCATGTTAGTCCTCGTCGTGTTTCACGCACCCTTCTTTGAATTTGCTGTGATGCTTTTCCCAATACTTCTAATGACATTATTGAGGCATAATTGTCAATTCCGCAGGTAGAGTTGTAGAAATAATCTCTTTTTACTTGTAAGGATAAGATTGTATATATCTAATTCTCGCTAATCCCTGTAATAAAAGAAGTCTCTTGATTTGATCAACGCTCCTTTGTGTATGGGATACGTAGTGTAAAATGATCCAATCTTTATGGGGTTTCAACTTGTTCGTAAGCTACAAAACTATTCAAATTGTATTAAATTTTCAAGTTCATTTCGTTTGCAAGCCAAATCTAAGTAACGTGATTTGATCGGGTGGAATTGGCTCGAATATACTCTTACCTATGACTAAAGTTAATTTCATTGTCAAACTAATCCTATTTCAAGAAAAGAACAGTCTATAACTCATCTATAATAGTTACGAACTATATATACGGTCTATAACTCATCTGTAATAGTTACGAACTATATATGCATACTTTAGCTATATATAACATCATGCACCAAAATAGGAAGAAAAGAACAAAACAAAACGAACCACACTTTAGCTACCGCCAAAAGCAGTGATGGAGGGTTTTAAACCACAAACATTTTGGGCATAGGTTACATAAGCTTTATCAGAGTTGAATTTTCAAACAGTTGTATGATGAACACTCATAAATGGACCCCTTAGCACCGTCTTGCTCACCTTTTGATTTCAAATTTTGCTTTCATTTTAAAAACAAAAGATCTAGGGAAGTCTGAGGATTATAACGTTGTACTACAAACATTGATCATGTAGTGTGAAAAAGAGCATTCATCATGTGGTGTGAAAAAGAGCACGCCCACACACTCACACACTGGAAGTACATTGATGCATGGTTAAATTTAGGGAAAACGACAATTGAGTAGGCAGTTTTAGTTTGCGTGGACGGCAACAATATGTATGTAAATATCTTTCTAATGCTCAAAGAAAGATATTTGTAGTTAGTCCACGATTTCAGATCTCAAGCAAATTATACAATTGCAAAGATAGAAAAAGTAAAATTGTTTGATTTTAAGATCTAATTTATTGTACTAATTGAATTAATACATTTGTACTTATTACAAACTCCAAGCGAAGTACACAACTGTTTTTCCATACATAAATGTCGGCATTTATCATTCATTTTCTGAACCCCAATAATGAAGAAGTTGCATGGACTTGTGTGGCTCAAAGTTTTCATTTTGTTTTCGTCTCCCTATATCTATCTCCAATTTTTCATCAAATCAATTGGACCAAGATAGGACATTTAACCAACCATCTACTCAGATTTTGGTTAAAAACATCAGTTAAAATATCATTTATTTCTTGTGATTTATAGTACTTGATTGATGCAGCATATATACATAAAACTATATGTCAGACAAAGGTCATCGAAATTTAGCCATGGCGGGTTGATTTCAAAGACTCTCAAAAAATTGTAAAAGATTCAGTTTTAAAAAATTATCAATGAGTTAAACAAAATTGAAGTAAAAGACAGACACAAATATACACCCTAGACAAATAACTACACGCAAACACACTTTTTTTTTTCTCCGATAAGTAACTAAATCCAAACATTATAATAGTAAAAAAATGACATAGATCAGATGACCTCAATGGCATGAGGTTTGTATGATTCAATATGGTGACGAATTAGTGTGCGCGAAAAATGATTTCGCAGAAATAAAGTGTACGTTCTATTTTTTTCCAACATCAATGTTTTCTACTTTGGATGACGTCAACGCACCCTTCTTTAAATTTGCTGTGATGCTTCTCCAAATACTGCTAAATGATAGAATTATCAGCACTCCATTATCTAGGGATACGTAAAGCGTAAAACTATCTGGGCTGGCTTTGTGCAATTTTAACTTTGAAAATTCTGTTTTAAGAGATTCGAATTCAAATTCAATTTGAAAACTCGACTTTGAATAGAATCCGATTATTTATTAAATTTTCAACATTTCAGTGGGTGGAGCCCACGCTCCGTCCGCCCCTGCTGAAAGCAAACATTATACTAGTAAAAAATACATAGATCATCGGATGACCTCAATGGCATGAAGTTTGTATGATTCCAATACGGTGACGAATTAGTGTACGTAAAAAATGATGTCACCGCCATGAAGCCTAAGTCCTCGGCCCCACCTTTTCCAAAGTCAGTGTATTCTTATATGGCCAACAACCCTCCACTTGTCGCATGCTAATCATCATCGTGTTTCATGCACCTTCTTTTATTGTGCCAAAGACCATCCAATTTCAAGATTTAGCATATGCGAGTTGTAAGGAAAGATGTCTTGAATTTAAATTTTAATAATTTGTTTAGATTAGACAATAAGAGATTTATCTTTCATTAATATCTTAATCCCTGCATAGATAATTTACTTTTGATTAGACTAAAAAAGAGATTAATCGAATTGTGTGTAAACTGATGTGAACATCTTTAAACGTTAAACTAAAAATAAAAAAGAAAGGAATATTGCTAATGATATAAATGAGTAAAAGAGAACACACACACAATATGCATGGAAGTACATTAATGCATGGTTAAATTTAGGATAAAGGACAATTGAGTACTAGTTTTAGTTTGCGTCCACAACATGGATATGTATGTAATAGCATATAAAAAATAAGCTCTAATGCTCAAAGAAAGATATTTGGAGTTAGTTATTTAGTTTAATATGCAAGTTAAACCAAAGAAATAACTGGTTCGATTCGTTTAAATTCGTCGTGAAGATGTTATATAGATAGACACACACATATATACCTAAACAGGAGGAGCTTGATCATAAACATAAATTTGAATTGGAGTTTATGAGTAAAGGATTAAAATATATAGCTTCGTTTTATCAAGGTGAGGCAAGTCGAATCGATTTGAACTTGGGTTTTGAGAGAAAAAAATTAATTGAGTCAAGCTTAAACTACATGTCTAAGACTCCTCACTCTTCAACGCCGATAATAATTTTTTCATTGTAAATGAACAAACCACACCAGAATAACCTAGTGCTCAACTCAATTCATTCCTTTTGCACCACAAATTCGGTTCAATTGACTGTCAGTCGAACCTACGAGGAACATCTATGGAATTTAAATTTAACAAATCTAGAAATCCAATAAATTCGGATCCAAGAAATTCAATGATAAACAAAACTAAAGTGAAATTTCTTCCAAGTGTCATGGTGACTAAGCACGCAGTCATTCTATGAAACCATATCATATTTTGGATATGATAAAATAAGATGAATAGACAAGGTGTTTCGTAGATATTGAAACTGTAGATAATTAAAACCATATACCTAAAATGAGAGCAATTGAGAGCACTATTCCTTGGTTGTCAAAGTCCCAAGACTTACAAATTATTGCATATTTGACAAAGTCACTAATGACCCATGTAACAAGCTACATCAGGTAAAAATGTAGTGCAATGTTCATAAGAATCAGAAATTGAAAAACATGTTCCACCAAGTAATTTAAATTTGTCTATATACTCATTATTGTACCATATTAAATATATCCATGAGAAGCAAGTATGTGATTATCAAATTTTACGTCGCTTGGTGATGTGTGTGAGTCGTTTTATAAGTTTGAGTTTTAAATTTTCACTAGACAGTATATTTTAAAGTAATGCAAGCTTCAATTCGAAAGATAAAAATAGCTAAGTTGGGCACTTGTGTGCTAATTGAAAAGAGTACTGAGTGTTGCCAAAATGTGTTTTCATACATTATAGGTAACTTAGTGGAATAATGGGAATGGAGTGGGCCTTCCGTTTCCAAGGTAAATGTTACTTATAGACGACTTCATGATGTTGACAACATAATAATTGAAAGGGAATTATTAAAAGAAACCAAAATAATCACCACCCTCTTCGTGAGAGATGTGGGTGTCTCTATAAATACGGAGACCCCCCTTAAACACCCCCCATCAAAGTAAGAGAGAGGGTGGGAGGGAGTGTGTGTGTGTCAGAGAGAGAGAGAGAGAGAGAGAGAGAGAGAGAAGTGATTGAAGTTCTACACATGAATGGAGGAATTGGAGATGCAAGTTATGCAAACAACTCATTAGTTCAGGTATGCATGTCCATTCAATTCCATGTAATGTATCTGTGCTTCTTCCAGATCTAACGCAAAGTACACAACCGTTATTACCTGCAGAATTGAGATTGGTAACAGAAAAAAATAAACTTATTTTGCCTTATTATTAGGATCTAAATTATTTATATAATTCATTATAATTGTTAGATTAATACATTTGTGCTTACTACATACTCCGGGCAAAGCACACAATTGTTTTTTTTAGGGGTGTCAAAATATAACACGATACAGATTCGACATTAAATTAGAGGATTTGAATTTTTCTTAAGTCGCTCATTTCGTAAATGAGTGGACCCTACGCGACACGATTAATAAATGAATAAGACATGAGTATATAAATGAATCGGGTATAAATAAAATATTTTTTGACACGAATTCACTACACAAAGTGGTCTCAATTGACACGTTTAGTAGACCTAATTTTTTTCATCCAGAATTTCACATTTGCAGGATATTATAGATATGGTCCATTGATTGGCGGTAGATTCCCTACCAATTTGACGATAATATTTTATTAAATGTCCCTTTTGACAACTATGTCACTTTTCCTCGTGTATTACTTTTGAAAAAGGAATAGGTCATTTTCACTTGTCAATCAGTTTTCTACATTCTCGGACTTAGTTTATCAAACTCCAAAAAAGTCGTTTAATTAATACCACAGAAAATAATGTGGCTCTAAGAAATTATATGATATCCGAAAATATTTTGATGCCTTATTAACAAATATTTAAGTAAATATAACAAATTGGGTCCCTCTATGAATTTTCAAAATGGTAATAAACATACAAGAAAAATCCCTAAAATTTAAAGTTATTAACTAACTGGGTTGTATTGCTATCATTTAAAGCCACAACCTGCTATATAAAATTTGGTAAATGATTTGATTAATATAACAATGCTTGTGAGATTGACATTTGATTTCGAAGATTAATTTTGTTAATTAATTGTGTCTCGTGTACAGCAAAAGGTGTTATCCATTACCGAGCCGATAACAAAAGAAGCCATTATTGATCTCTACTGCAGTACTTTCCCTAAATCCTTGTCCATTGCAGACTTGGGTTGTTCCTCTGGTCCAAACACTTTGCTAGTGGTCTCTGAGCTCATCAAAGCAGTTGACAAACTATGCCGAAAAATGGGAAACCACTCACCAGAGTTTCAAATATTCTTAAATGACCTTCCCGGGAATGATTTTAACACGATTTTTCGGTCTTTGCCGAGGTTCCAAGGAAAACTGACAGAACAGATGGGATCCGGATATGGACCTTGTTTTTTCTCTGGAGTCCCTGGTTCATTTTATGGTAGGCTTTTTGCTACAAAAAGTCTGCATTTCGTCCATTCTTCTTATAGTCTTCAATGGCTGTCCCAGGTAATTGAAAAAGAAAACATTTTACTTTGTGTTTTTTTCTCTACTTTTTAGCATATTTATTGTGTCAGGCATTTTAAGCCGATAGGTCTAGTTCAAAGCGGATAATATTATCGTACAACAAGGATCACAACATTAAAAAAATAATATCAGTCACCGACTCTCGTGGTCTGTATGCCACATAGTCTGTGCATTGCTTGATGCATCCCCGTCCAACTAGATCATTGGTGCAGCTAGCATAATAAGAGTTATCATCCAAAATCTAATGTCACCTTGGTTGGAGCGGATCACAAATGAGTAGGGTTGGACTTAAGGGTAGATTACAAATCTCAAATTAGATATTGTTCTAAAATTGTGCAAGTCTAACCCAAAATAAATAATATTATACGTGTGTCCAGATAAATATAATTGCAAGTTTCTTGATTTACTAGGTTCCTGAAGGGATAGAGAATAACAAAAGCAACATTTACATGGCAAGTACAAGCCCGCCAAGCGTGCTACAAGCATACTATGAGCAATTTCGAAGAGATTTCTCGTTGTTCCTAAAGTGTCGTTCGGAGGAACTAGTCACCGGAGGCCGAATGGTTCTAACTATTCTTGGGAGGAAAAGTGAAGATCCTTCTAGCAAAGAGTGTTGTTACATTTGGGAGCTTCTAGCTATGGTTCTCAATGAAATGGTTTCAGAGGTATACTAATCTTTCACTAAAAACCCAATTTGTTTTCCTTCTTTTTTTGATATAAAATGGGTTCAAATCCTCACAATTTTGAAGTTTATCAATTTTAGTGGAGTTTACTTATTCATTTATTATACAAATTATGTCTCCCTATTGTATTTTTATAGGTCTTATTGACATTCGATAAGATCCAATGAATTTAAACGGTGGATGGTTGACTCATCATGGTGAATAATTGAACTTGAGAGAAATTCAAAAAGAAAAAAAAAACTTGAAATTGGTTGTATGCAAATCCCAATCGGACTTGCATGAAATTAAATGACACCAATTTTGGGCCCAAAAGTTGCGAAACTTTTATGCAAAAACTTTTTACCGTTCAAAAGCTACAAAAAAATTGATAGGCATATGAAATGGTCGAAAACAATTTTTTTTTCATCCAAAAATGGTTTTAATGATGAAAACTATCTAGTAAGCATAACATTGTCACAACCCAAGAGATTAAGGAAGTACACATTTCACACTTAGGGTAGGATGTTTTTGTCTTTCATTAAAAAAACATGGTTAGATCAAGATAACTAGACAATTTCAACTTGAGATGCATAAAGTCATGCACCTTTTACTTATGTTAACATCAATGCAGGGCCTTATAGAAGAGAAGAAACTAGATTCATTCAACATCCCCCAGTACACACCGTCTCCAGCAGAAATAAAATCGGAGGTCGAAATAGAAGGATCTTTTGGGATTGACCGCCTCGAGATTTCTAAAGTTCACTGGAATGCTTACGACAATGAATTTTGTCCATCAAATGCCTTCAAGGATGGTGGATACAATGTTGCACAGTGCATGAGAGCTGTGGCTGAACCCTTGCTTCTCAGTCACTTTGGCGTAGCAATAATTGACGAGGTGTTCTGCAGGTATAGGAAGATTTTGGCTGATAAAATGTCCAAAGAGAGAACTGAGTTCATCAATGTCACTGTTGCAATGACTAAAAAGAAGTTGTGATCATCAAAAAGGTTTGTTTGTAATATTGTTCAATCCATTTTGTAAGCTAAATTGTGTGGAAGTGAGTTTAATATTGGTTTCTATAAAAGTGATGAGTCTAATGCTTGTGGGCTCGCACAAACGAAGTTGTTTTCTCTGTGTCTGTGACTTTCCAATGTACTTGAAAATAAATTATTAAGTGAATTATTGCTTGGTTATCTTGTTCCGTAAATCAACAAATTTTGAAGGGGTGGATTGGATATTGACCTAACTTTTAACATTACCCGCATAAATTTACTATCTTTATACTCCACAATATCATGATTGCTAATACACAGGCTTCACTTTGCATGCACCTGACAATATTAATCCCTTTGGATTGCCATGTTAACGTCAACTCATTCTAGTTTATTTGGTTTGTCTACATGGAATTGATCAGTACCCTTTTGTGTGTGTGTGTGTGTGCATTCACACGTATTGGCATCATCATGTGATGGATAATTATAATAACCTTATATGCGGAAGTGATTTCGAGTTCGGAACTGAATTTTCTTTGACAGTTTGGCTGTTTAGTCAAGAAAAAAGGAAGGAAAAAATTGCATAGGGAAACAAAGCGAAAGTTCATTATCTTGTAGAATTAGCTCATAATTGATAGAATCTGGTTTCATATATGATTGGTTTGGAATTTGGCTCGAAAATTTATCCTCAAGTTCAATAGTTGGTCCACCCATTGTGTAGGAACTCAAGTTAGTTTGTATGGCATTCAATGAGATTGCTCTCCTTTCCTCCTAACTCTCCAATTTTTATATCAACTCATTGTAGTTTATTTGGTTTTTCTATGTGAAACTCATTACCTNCTTAAGCTCGTATTTGTTCCAATTTTTATATCAACTCATTGTAGTTTATTTGGTTTTTCTATGTGGAACTCGTTACCTTTTTCTTGTGTGTTTCACACGTGGGGTTTAAAAAGGCTTAAAGTTCTGGCCTCCCAGTATTGACTTCATCATAAGAAGGATAATTAAAACAAACATTATATGTGAAAGTGATATGGGGTTCGTGGGTTACCTTCTCCGATTCTTTACCCAATTGCACATCTGAAGATCTTGACATGAGTGTTTCACATGTTCCAATATTCCATCATTTGACGATAATGAACAACCATGAACCAAAAACTTGGGGTAGGCGAGGCTGTTGGTTGTGGCT
>CAUOFW020007613.1:65675-99295 GCA_963454935.2 Ilex paraguariensis | reverse complement strand
TCTTACCTATGACTAAAGTTAATTTCATTGTCAAACTAATCCTATTTCAAGAAAAGAACAGCCTATAACTCATCTATAATAGTTACGAACTATATATACGGTCTATAACTCATCTGTAATAGTTACGAACTATATATGCATACTTTAGCTATATATAACATCATGCACCAAAATAGGAAGAAAAGAACAAAACAAAACGAACCACACTTTAGCTACCGCCAAAAGCAGTGATGGAGGGTTTTAAACCACAAACATTTTGGGCATAGGTTACATAAGCTTTATCAGAGTTGAATTTTCAAACAGTTGTATGATGAACACTCATAAATGGACCCCTTAGCACCGTCTTGCTCACCTTTTGATTTCAAATTTTGCTTTCATTTTAAAAACAAAAGATCTAGGGAAGTCTGAGGATTATAACGTTGTACTACAAACATTGATCATGTAGTGTGAAAAAGAGCATTCATCATGTGGTGTGAAAAAGAGCACGCCCACACACTCACACACTGGAAGTACATTGATGCATGGTTAAATTTAGGGAAAACGACAATTGAGTAGGCAGTTTTAGTTTGCGTGGACGGCAACAATATGTATGTAAATATCTTTCTAATGCTCAAAGAAAGATATTTGTAGTTAGTCCACGATTTCAGATCTCAAGCAAATTATACAATTGCAAAGATAGAAAAAGTAAAATTGTTTGATTTTAAGATCTAATTTATTGTACTAATTGAATTAATACATTTGTACTTATTACAAACTCCAAGCGAAGTACACAACTGTTTTTCCATATATAAATGTCGGCATTTATCATTCATTTTCTGAACCCCACTAATGAAGAAGTTGCATGGACTTGTGTGGCTCAAAGTTTTCATTTTGTTTCTTCTCCCTATATCTATCTCCAATTTTTCATCAAATCAATTGGACCAAGATAGGACATTTAACCAACCATCTACTCAGATTTTGGTTAAAAACATCAGTTAAAATATCATTTATTTCTTGTGATTTATAGTACTTGATTGATGCAGCATATATACATAAAACTATATGTCAGACAAAGGTCATCGAAATTTAGCCATGGCGGGTTGATTTCAAAGACTCTCAAAAAATTGTAAAAGATTCAGTTTTAAAAAATTATCAATGAGTTAAACAAAATTGAAGTAAAAGACAGACACAAATATACACCCTAGACAAATAACTACACGCAAACACATTTTTTTTTTTCTCCGATAAGTAACTAAATCCAAACATTATAATAGTAAAAAAATGACATAGATCAGATGACCTCAATGGCATGAGGTTTGTATGATTCAATATGGTGACGAATTAGTGTGCGCGAAAAATGATTTCGCAGAAATAAAGTGTACGTTCTATTTTTTTCCAACATCAATGTTTTCTACTTTGGATGACGTCAACGCACCCTTCTTTAAATTTGCTGTGATGCTTCTCCAAATACTGCTAAATGATAGAATTATCAGCACTCCATTATCTAGGGATACGTAAAGCGTAAAACTATCTGGGCTGGCTTTGTGCAATTTTAACTTTGAAAATTCTGTTTTAAGAGATTCGAATTCAAATTCAATTTGAAAACTCGACTTTGAATAGAATCCGATTATTTATTAAATTTTCAACATTTCAGTGGGTGGAGCCCACGCTCCGTCCGCCCCTGCTGAAAGCAAACATTATACTAGTAAAAAATACATAGATCATCGGATGACCTCAATGGCATGAAGTTTGTATGATTCCAATACGGTGACGAATTAGTGTACGTAAAAAATGATGTCACCGCCATGAAGCCTAAGTCCTCGGCCCCACCTTTTCCAAAGTCAGTGTATTCTTATATGGCCAACAACCCTCCACTTGTCGCATGCTAATCATCATCGTGTTTCATGCACCTTCTTTTATTGTGCCAAAGACCATCCAATTTCAAGATTTAGCATATGCGAGTTGTAAGGAAAGATGTCTTGAATTTAAATTTTAATAATTTGTTTAGATTAGACAATAAGAGATTTATCTTTCATTAATATCTTAATCCCTGCATAGATAATTTACTTTTGATTAGACTAAAAAAGAGATTAATCGAATTGTGTGTAAACTGATGTGAACATCTTTAAACGTTAAACTAAAAATAAAAAAGAAAGGAATATTGCTAATGATATAAATGAGTAAAAGAGAACACACACACAATATGCATGGAAGTACATTAATGCATGGTTAAATTTAGGATAAAGGACAATTGAGTACTAGTTTTAGTTTGCGTCCACAACATGGATATGTATGTAATAGCATATAAAAAATAAGCTCTAATGCTCAAAGAAAGATATTTGGAGTTAGTTATTTAGTTTAATATGCAAGTTAAACCAAAGAAATAACTGGTTCGATTCGTTTAAATTCGTCGTGAAGATGTTATATAGATAGACACACACATATATACCTAAACAGGAGGAGCTTGATCATAAACATAAATTAGAATTGGAGTTTATGAGTAAAGGATTAAAATATATAGCTTCGTTTTATCAAGGTGAGGCAAGTCGAATCGATTTGAACTTGGGTTTTGAGAGAAAAAAATTAATTGAGTCAAGCTTAAACTACATGTCTAAGACTCCTCACTCTTCAACGCCGATAATAATTTTTTCATTGTAAATGAACAAACCACACCAGAATAACCTAGTGCTCAACTCAATTCATTCCTTTTGCACCACAAATTCGGTTCAATTGACTGTCAGTCGAACCTACGAGGAACATCTATGGAATTTAAATTTAACAAATCTAGAAATCCAATAAATTCGGATCCAAGAAATTCAATGATAAACAAAACTAAAGTGAAATTTCTTCCAAGTGTCATGGTGACTAAGCACGCAGTCATTCTAAAGATAAAAATAGCCACCAAGTAATTTAAATTTGTCTATATACTCATTATTGTACCGTATTAAATATATCCATGAGAAGCAAGTATGTGATTATCAAATTTTACGTCGCTTGGTGATGTGTGTGAGTCGTTTTATAAGTTTGAGTTTTAAATTTTCACTAGACAGTATATTTTAAAGTAATGCAAGCTTCAATTCGAAAGATAAAAATAGCTAAGTTGGGCACTTGTGTGCTAATTGAAAAGAGTACTGAGTGTTGCCAAAATGTGTTTTCATACATTATAGGTAACTTAGTGGAATAATGGGAATGGAGTGGGCCTTCCGTTTCCAAGGTAAATGTTACTTATAGACGACTTCATGATGTTGACAACATAATAATTGAAAGGGAATTATTAAAAGAAACCAAAATAATCACCACCCTCTTCGTGAGAGATGTGGGTGTCTCTATAAATACGGAGACCCCCCTTAAACACCCCCATCAAAGTAAGAGAGAGGGTGGGAGGGAGTGTGTGTGTGTCAGTCAGAGAGAGAGAGAGAGAGAGAGAGAGAGATGGAAGTGATTGAAGTTCTACACATGAATGGAGGAATTGGAGATGCAAGTTATGCAAACAACTCATTAGTTCAGGTATGCATGTCCATTCAATTCCATGTAATGTATCTGTGCTTCTTCCAGATCTAACGCAAAGTACACAACCGTTATTACCTGCAGAATTGAGATTGGTAACAGAAAAAAATAAACTTATTTTGCCTTATTATTAGGATCTAAATTATTTATATAATTCATTATAATTGTTAGATTAATACATTTGTGCTTACTACATACTCCGGGCAAAGCACACAATTGTTTTTTTAGGGGTGTCAAAATATAACACGATACAGATTCGATATTAAATTAGAGGATTTGAATTTTTCTTAAGTCGCTCATTTCGTAAATGAGTAGACCCTACGCGACACGATTAATAAATGAATAAGACATGAGTATATAAATGAATCGGGTATAAATAAAATATTTTTTGACACGAAATCACTCCACAAAGTGGTCTCAATTGACACGTTTAGTAGACCTAATTTTTTTCATCCAGAATTTCACATTTGCAGGATATTATAGATATGGTCCATTGATTGGCGGTAGATTCCCTACCAATTTGACGATAATATTTTATTAAATGTCCCTTTTGACAACTATGTCACTTTTCCTCGTGTATTACTTTTGAAAAAGGAATAGGTCATTTTCACTTGTCAGTCAGTTTTCTACATTCTCGGACTTAGTTCATCAAACTCCAAAAAAGTCGTTTAATTAATACCACAGAAAATAATGTGGCTCTAAGAAATTATATGATATCCGAAAATATTTTGATACCTTATTAACAAATATTTAAGTAAATATAACAAATTGGGTCCCTCTATGAATTTTCAAAATGGTAATAAACATACAAGAAAAATCCCTAAAATTTAAAGTTATTAACTAACTGGGTTGTATTGCTATCATTTAAAGCCACAACCTGCTATATAAAATTTGGTAAATGATTTGATTAATATAACAATGCTTGTGAGATTGACATTTGATTTCGAAGATTAATTTTGTTAATTAATTGTGTCTCGTGTACAGCAAAAGGTGTTATCTATTACCGAGCCGATAACAAAAGAAGCCATTATTGATCTCTACTGCAGTACTTTCCCTAAATCCTTGTCCATTGCAGACTTGGGTTGTTCCTCTGGTCCAAACACTTTGCTAGTGGTCTCTGAGCTCATCAAAGCAGTTGACAAACTATGCCGAAAAATGGGAAACCACTCACCAGAGTTTCAAATATTCTTAAATGACCTTCCCGGGAATGATTTTAACACGATTTTTCGGTCTTTGCCGAGGTTCCAAGGAAAACTGACAGAACAGATGGGATCCGGATATGGACCTTGTTTTTTCTCTGGAGTCCCTGGTTCATTTTATGGTAGGCTTTTTGCTACAAAAAGTCTGCATTTCGTCCATTCTTCTTATAGTCTTCAATGGCTGTCCCAGGTAATTGAAAAAGAAAACATTTTACTTTGTGTTTTTTTCTCTACTTTTTAGCATATTTATTGTGTCAGGCATTTTAAGCCGATAGGTCTAGTTCAAAGCGGATAATATTATCGTACAACAAGGATCACAACATTAAAAAAATAATATCAGTCACCGACTCTCGTGGTCTGGATGCCACATAGTCTGTGCATTGCTTGATGCATCCCGGTCCAACTAGGTCATTGGTGCAGCTAGCATAATAAGAGTTATCATCCAAAATCTAATGTCACCTTGGTTGGAGCGGGTCACAAATGAGTATGGTTGGACTTAAGGGTAGACTACAAATCTCAAATTAGATATTGTTCTAAAATTGTGCAAGTCTAACCCAAAATAAATAATATTATACGTGTGTCCGGATAAATATAATTGCAAGTTTCTTGATTTACTAGGTTCCTGAAGGGATAGAGAATAACAAAAGCAACATTTACATGGCAAGTACAAGCCCGCCAAGCGTGCTACAAGCATACTATGAGCAATTTCGAAGAGATTTCTCGTTGTTCCTAAAGTGTCGTTCGGAGGAACTAGTCACCGGAGGCCGAATGGTTCTAACTATTCTTGGGAGGAAAAGTGAAGATCCTTCTAGCAAAGAGTGTTGTTACATTTGGGAGCTTCTAGCTATGGTTCTCAATGAAATGGTTTCAGAGGTATACTAATCTTTCACTAAAAACCCAATTTGTTTTCCTTCTTTTTTTGATATAAAATGGGTTCAAATCCTCACAATTTTGAAGTTTATCAATTTTAGTGGAGTTTACTTATTCATTTATTATACAAATTATGTCTCCCTATTGTATTTTTATAGGTCTTATTGACATTCGATAAGATCCAATGAATTTAAACGGTGGATGGTTGACTCATCATGGTGAATAATTGAACTTGAGAGAAATTCAAAAAGAAAAAAAAAACTTGAAATTGGTTGTATGCAAATCCCAATCGGACTTGCATGAAATTAAATGACACCAATTTTGGGCCCAAAAGTTGCGAAACTTTTATGCAAAAACTTTTTACCGTTCAAAAGCTACAAAAAAATTGATAGGCATATGAAATGGTCGAAAACAATTTTTTTTTCATCCAAAAATGGTTTTAATGATGAAAACTATCTAGTAAGCATAACATTGTCACAACCCAAGAGATTAAGGAAGTACACATTTCACACTTAGGGTAGGATGTTTTTGTCTTTCATTAAAAAAACATGGTTAGATCAAGATAACTAGACAATTTCAACTTGAGATGCATAAAGTCATGCACCTTTTACTTATGTTAACATCAATGCAGGGCCTTATAGAAGAGAAGAAACTAGATTCATTCAACATCCCCCAGTACACACCGTCTCCAGCAGAAATAAAATCGGAGGTCGAAATAGAAGGATCTTTTGGGATTGACCGCCTCGAGATTTCTAAAGTTCACTGGAATGCTTACGACAATGAATTTTGTCCATCAAATGCCTTCAAGGATGGTGGATACAATGTTGCACAGTGCATGAGAGCTGTGGCTGAACCCTTGCTTCTCAGTCACTTTGGCGTAGCAATAATTGACGAGGTGTTCTGCAGGTATAGGAAGATTTTGGCTGATAAAATGTCCAAAGAGAGAACTGAGTTCATCAATGTCACTGTTGCAATGACTAAAAAGAAGTTGTGATCATCAAAAAGGTTTGTTTGTAATATTGTTCAATCCATTTTGTAAGCTAAATTGTGTGGAAGTGAGTTTAATATTGGTTTCTATAAAAGTGATGAGTCTAATGCTTGTGGGCTCGCACAAACGAAGTTGTTTTCTCTGTGTCTGTGACTTTCCAATGTACTTGAAAATAAATTATTAAGTGAATTATTGCTTGGTTATCTTGTTCCGTAAATCAACAAATTTTGAAGGGGTGGATTGGATATTGACCTAACTTTTAACATTACCCGCATAAATTTACTATCTTTATACTCCACAATATCATGATTGCTAATACACAGGCTTCACTTTGCATGCACCTGACAATATTAATCCCTTTGGATTGCCATGTTAACGTCAACTCATTCTAGTTTATTTGGTTTGTCTACATGGAATTGATCAGTACCCTTTTGTGTGTGTGTGTGTGTGCATTCACACGTATTGGCATCATCATGTGATGGATAATTATAATAACCTTATATGCGGAAGTGATTTCGAGTTCGGAACTGAATTTTCTTTGACAGTTTGGCTGTTTAGTCAAGAAAAAAGGAAGGAAAAAATTGCATAGGGAAACAAAGCGAAAGTTCATTATCTTGTAGAATTAGCTCATAATTGATAGAATCTGGTTTCATATATGATTGGTTTGGAATTTGGCTCGAAAATTTATCCTCAAGTTCAATAGTTGGTCCACCCATTGTGTAGGAACTCAAGTTAGTTTGTATGGCATTCAATGAGATTGCTCTCCTTTCCTCCTAACTCTCCAATTTTTATATCAACTCATTGTAGTTTATTTGGTTTTTCTATGTGAAACTCATTACCTTTTTTCTTGTGTGTTTCACACGTGGGGTTTAAAAAGGCTTAAAGTTCTGGCCTCCCAGTATTGACTTCATCATAAGAAGGATAATTAAAACAAACATTATATGTGAAAGTGATATGGGGTTCGTGGGTTACCTTCTCCGATTCTTTACCCAATTGCACATCTGAAGATCTTGACATGAGTGTTTCACATGTTCCAATATTCCATCATTTGACGATAATGAACAACCATGAACCAAAAACTTGGGGTAGGTGAGGCTGTTGGTTGTGGCTGAAATTTTTGTTTTGATTAGTAAGATGACATCATTGCCAAAAAAAATATATTTTATTGGTTAAATGATGTCATTACTAAAAACTTATTGGAGTATAAGTGGAGCAATTTCATTGCTTGAATGAGATGAGGGTTCCATTATAATTTGTTAGATGATGTCATTACTAAAATCTTATTGGATGATACAAGTAGGACAATCAAATGTATTGATTAATTTTTATTCTCTTGTTGAGAGTACAAGATGTTTTCTTTATTGGGAGTTTGAGAGGGTAAGGTTAAGTGAGTTGTACAAGGAGTTCAGAACTTGGGTTCAGGGGTGGCTCAACAACATTTGGTGTCTAAAACAATGATGGCCAATGAGATTTTTTTAACAATAATTTAATTTTTTAATTTAAAATCCATTATATTTTACTTTTTGATGAGATTTGAAATTGCTAATTATTTTTTTATTCAAATTTTGCTAATATATTTTTTTGATCAATGACTTTTGAACATAAATGTTTATAGGAATAAAATTAATTAATTTATTAATATTTTTTTGATCTTTTTATTTGTTTTATTTGTTCTTTATCGAAACTGTGGTATTAGATGATTTATTTTATTATAAATAAATTCATTGTTATTTTTCTTTAGAATTATTTTACTATCTTTGAATTTTACTTATTTATCTATGCAACTTTCACCTAATTTTTTGTTATATTTTATTTGTTATGAATAAGAACTTTATCAAAACATTTTTTTAATGAGAATGAATGGTTTAATTGGTGTTTTGCGTTCAAGTGAGAAAAAAAAAACAAATTTAAGAGAAGTGGAGAATGTATTTGGTTTTTTTTTTTTTTTTAACTAAATAGAGATGTTTATTATATTTCTTTCGATTGGAAAAAGAGATGGATTTTGTCGATAATTTTTTTTTGTTAATATTTTTTTGCCCCTTAATAAATGTGATTGTGTGAGGTGGTCTGGATTTTGGGGCCCAAATTTTTAATTTTTTTGTTGGTTTACTCTTTCAAAATTATTTTGTTAGGCTATATTATAGTAAATTTTATTTTTTAGCATATATTACATTATTAATTTTTAAATTTAGGGCCTTTTTCATATAGGAGCCTAAAGCTCACGCTTTTATTTTTATAGAATAGGGCCGGCCCTACTTGGGTTTTAGATTTAATCCTGAATAGTGAGGCTTGTATCATTGTACCTATTTTCTCTCAATAATAAAGAAAGGAGACCGGATCACGTCTCATGGACGCAGGCAAAATAATTTTTTTAAACCACATAAATCTTTGTATAATGAGTTGTATTTTATTTTATTTTTATTCCGTTTATTTATTTTCTGGTCCTTGTACTAACCAAATTGCTACGAAGATTAATTTCCAACAAAGGCTGCAAGAGCCACACTTAGATTTCTACCATTCTAAAATCTATCTAGTTTTCAATGGCAGCAATAGAGAGATTTTTGTCAGGCCTTTTTTTTCATGGAATCAACCCCAACCTCTCTATGTTTTCAATGTGAGAAAACTAACCTCCTCACATAAGGAGATAGCAAGGGATTGGTCATATCCTGATAAAAGGGAACTCCTAATCCAAGGGCAAGTCTTCTATCTTTTGAGTTCAAATAACTCACTAACTATCTTATTCGGCTTGTGCCCGTCCATGGGCGCCCCGATTCAGATCCAAACCCAAATACCAACATCATATCAATAACTACCACCTTGACTCGGTGATTTGAAGGTACAAAATAATATCTGGTCAAGGTATTTATTCTCCAAAACTTTTTAATATACAAAACTTGACACAAACTAAATGCCAAATCCTTAAAATTTAGCGAAGTCGGTTATATTCAAAACCAACTTGTGTTGTATTTAAAAGATGGTTGAGAGAGGCTTTGATCTATAATTTAAGTGCATGGTGTTTGGAATATGATATCGCCCATTTTTTCTCCAATCACATACCCTAGAATTCTTATTTCTCAAATGAGGACATTTTTAAATTTATTTCTTAAATTGAAGTAGTTTTGGTAAATGTGATTGAAAAACGTTGTATCAAATGAGGTTTTTATGATTTACTTGAAAACCATCTGTGTGGTTAGGATGTGTTGTCTAAAGATGTCATTTAGAATGACCTTTTACCCAAAAGATGTCCTTTAGAATCAGATTTTTTTAAAAGTATCTAAGTTTATGAAACAAGATTGAAACTGCATGGTTTGGGAAATAAGATTTTTCAAGACATGGAGTTGGTGAAAAACTCGAATAGAGGCCTAAGAGTATCTCCAATAAGCTCTCTATTCTCACTCATTTCAGCCCATCCATGATTTCCTCAAGAAATTGTGGGAGGGAAATCTCTTCCACAATATATACATTTGTTCAACTTCACTATGACAAATTTAATTAAGATACACTATTTATAAGTGGATCTCTTATTCACGTACAATACATTTAATTGAGTAAAATTAAGAAAAAAAATGTATTTAAAGATACCTTATAGTTTTCGTGAATTTGTCCAGCCAATTAGAAGCTAAAAATAAATGTCGGCACCAATCAGTCATTTTATGGACCCCAATAATGAAGAAGTTGCATGTGGTGGAATGTTTTCATTTTATTTTCATCTCCCTATCTTCTATCTCCACTTTTTTCACCAAATCAAATGGACCAAGAACACAAAAGAGTATGATGTTGCCGACCGAATGACCAAAGATAGAACAACTAACTAACCATCTAATCAGATTTTTTTGTTAAAAACATCAAGTTAAAATATGTTTTTTCCCTTTTGATTTATAAGACTTTTTTTTCCCAGAAGGTATGATTAATAGGATTTGATACAATATATATATAAAAAAAATTATATGTCAGATTAAGACCATCGAAATTTAGCAATGCCTGGGTTGATTTCAATAACTGTCAAAAAAAATTTGCAAAAGACCCAATTTTTAAAAATTCTCAATGATCTGAACAAAATTAAAGTAAAACACATACACACATACATACAGTGGGCAAGTGACTAAATGCAAACATATTTTTTTATTTTCGATAAGTAACTAAATACAAACATTATAATTATAATAGTCCAAAATGACATAGATCAGATGACCTCAATGGCATGAAGTTTGTCTGATTCACTATGGTGACGATCGACGAATTAGTGTGTGTGAAAACAGCATTAAAAAAATAAAAATTAGTGTGTGTGAATGTGCAATAACTACTTTTTCCTAAATCAGTGTATTCTAATCTTGACAACAAACTTGTAGTTGTCGCATGCTATTCCTCGGCCTGTTTCATGAACCTTCCTTGAATATGCTTTGATGCTTCTTCGAATAGCGTTAATGATATTTGAAAAATGTTATTTCGGCTTCATTTGAAAATTTAATTCAATATAATCATTGCATTGAAAGGGGGCTCCATTTAATATTAAAATTTACAAATAAATTTATTTTTTGGTCAATCATATAACATACTTACAAAAGAATTACTTACAACAAAAGAACAAGCAACTGGAGCTATCCTATGCCCTCACGAACATCAGTCTGGATTAGTTGCAGCACCTGAAGTGGAGGATTCAAAAACCAGGCCTCAGGAAGACTCCCACAATTGGTTAGATGAGCTACCAAATGAGCTAAATGATGAGTTGATTTGTTCACAAAAAGGAAATTAACAGACATGAGCTGGGAAGACAAAAGCCAGATATCACACTGAAATGGTTCAACGTCCCTCAATGACTTTGTAGGCCCCAGCACCAATGAATCAATGAGACTTTAGGAATGGTTCAACGTCCCTCATCGTTTGATTCTCTTTGTTCTCCCTGGTTCTCTTCGTCTCTTTGGTCCAGCAACTGTAATGATCGTCTCTCTCGTCCGGCTGCCCTCTCTCTTTCTTTGTCTCTACGTCTGAAGCTCTCTCACCAAAGTAAGTCCTTGGATTTATTCACATAGATCTAGTGTTTTCAGAGTTTTTTTTTCCTGTTTTTTGGACATCTTTCGATCTCTCTTTCTCTACAGCTAAATTGTTGTATTAGATCGGTGTGTTATTTCTGGTTTATTTCTATGTGTTATTATTTTCTGTGTTAGAATTTTTATGTGTATAGATCTGACTTTTATTTTCCTTTTTCTTTTTGTTTTTTTGTGTTAAATCTGATTTTCTTTTTCTTTTTCTTTTTGTGTTAGATATGATTTTCTTTGTCTTTTTTTGTGTGTTAGATATATCAACTATATCTAAATCTGATTTTTTTGGGTTAGATATGATTTTTTTTGGGTTAGATTTGATTTTGTTTTTTGGATTAGATATGCATTGGGTTGTGAAATTGCTGGTTTGAACGTTTTGAATTAGTTGGGAAAATGTGTTCTTCTTGCTAGCTTTGCATTAGGCTGTTCATTGGGTTAGAAGTTGCAGATTGAGACATTTTGAATGAGAAACACAGCTTTGAGTAAATCCAAATATGCACTGCCTCACGTGATAATGGTGTTTTTTTTCATGTTGTGAAATTGGAACAAGTGCATCATGTTTTTCATCGAACCCGCTAGGGTATGCAATATTAAATCTTATTAGAATGCACGTTGTTCAAGATCAATTATTTGATAAGTTTAGTATTGAAGATAGGGTGGATGATAATGCGGAATAGATTTCGGAGAACCCAATTGTGGTAATTATTTTTATCACTATTAATTGTTACAAAAAAAAAATTAAAATTTTTTTAGGTGATTTACCACTTTGGCAGGGGCGGATTTAGTATGGGGGCAGCGGAGCAGCCCCAACTGAAATTATAAAAATATTTGGGACCAAGATGTAATTTTAAAATTTTCAAGAATTTTTTAAACTTGCCTCAATTGAAATTTTCTTAAAGTATATGATATATTAATATAATTTTCAACAATTTTGGCCTCCTCCTCATTTTTCGTCGCCTGCTTTCCCCCGTGGGCAAGTCATCTTTTTCTTCTTTGTAGTCGGTCTAACTTCCAATCCAGCCCTTGTCTTTCTTTTATTTAAATTTTTTTATTAGTTTCTTTGGTGTATTCATCAACTAATCAGCCAAAGAGAGGTAAATTAGCCGACAAATCAACCATTTTTCTTTGTTAGTTCTTTTGGTGGATTCAATCATTGTGCAAATCAAATTTAAAGAAACCCTAGAAGATTATGTTAAAGCCAAGGAAAGAGGTAATCCATTAACCAAATTTTTTGATAATAGTATTAGCACTAATTTAAAATCAAATTTTTTATATTAAAAAATTAGTTTAGTTTCCGTAAAATTGATGGTTGTTTGGTGTATTATTTATGGACTTATGTACGTTTTCTTTGTTTCGTTTTTGGTCACCACTCTACTATTTTGGATTTTTGTTGAAGTCCGCTGTTCAGATTGGTTATGCGAGATTTTTGGTTAGTACTATTTTTCTTCCCTATGATTAAATCGCTTTAATTGATTTGTTGAAATTCTAGTTTGGATTATATTTTAGATTTATGGATTATATTTTGATTATGTGTAGTCCATTATATTTTATATTTTGGATTTATGGATTATATTTTGATTATATGTAATCCATTATTGGATACTCGAGAGTTGAGAGCTCTTTTTATATAGAATCTCGAACACTAAAGGATATTCTTAATGTGAAGCATTTTTGTTGCCTTTTTTTGTACATCGCTCATATACATGAGTTGCGCTTTTAAATGACATTCTTTTGATGTAACTATGTTTATAAGCAGTTTATCAAGAATACATATTTTGATAAAAACAATATTACAATTATACTTTTTTTTTATCTGAAAAAAAAAAAGAAAAAAATTACAAAGTTTTTAAATTTCAATTGGGCAACCTATATTCTTAAATTTCAAAGTTATAATTATACTTTAAAATTTAAGAATTTAGGTTGTCCCTACTAAAGCGAAATCCTGGCTCCGCTCTTGCACTTTGGTGAGTCTTTTTATCATTTTTGTGTGTTTTTACTATTATTATGATAATTATTTTTATCACTCTTTTTTGTACCGGGATAATAATAAAAGTACTCATAAATATAATAAATATTAATATAATACCAAAATTTTATTTTTCAATAGCAGATTCAAACTTTTAAATCAGGTATTATGCAAGGGTCCGACTATAGTACCGAAAATAGCTTTTCGGTATGGTACCGAAAAAAGGCAATGAACGGTTCACAATTGATGAAAAACTTCCACCGTTGATCAAGTCTGTTACTTTTTATCGGCTACCCACTTACCCTTAAAAAATGNTTGGTATGGTACCGAAAAAAGGCAATGAACGGTTCACAACTGATGAAAAACTTTCACCGTTGATCAAGTCTGTTACTTTTTATCGGCTACCCACTTACCCTTAAAAAATGGTATTTTCATTAAAAAAAAAAAGATGGTCTTTTCATTAAAAAAAAAATCGCTCAACAGGAAGAAGAAGGAGAAAGATCAATGGAGTAAGAGAATTGTTTTTATTCTATGAGATTATAAAATCATCNAACTGATGAAAAACTTCCACCGTTGATCAAGTCTGTTACTTTTTATCGACTACCCACTTACCCTTAAAAAATGGTATTTTCATTAAAAAAAAGAAAAGAAGATGGTCTTTTCATTAAAAAAAAATCGCTCAATAGGAAGAAGAAAGAGAAAGATCAATGGAGTAAGAGAATTGTTTTTATCCTATGAGANAGATGGTCTTTTCATTAAAAAAAAAAAATCGCTCAACAGGAAGAAGAAGGAGAAAGATCAATGGAGTAAGAGAATTGTTTTTATTCTATGAGATTATAAAATCATCGTCATTTATTAAAACTAAGATTGGGATTATAGTAAATTTATTTAAAAAAAAAAAACTTCAGACGACGAAGAAGGAGAAAGAAGATGAAGTTGCAGAATTGTCCAATAAATTTAGCTTGTCTAGCGATAAAGATTTTAGCTTGTCCAATAAATTTCACTTATATCCCAAAATTATCACATTTTTTCAATTTATTCTTCATATTTTTCATATTATACCTTGAACTATGTNTTGTCCAATAAATTTAGCTTGTCTAGCGATAAAGATTTTAGCTTGTCCAATAAATTTCACTTATATCCCAAAATTATCACATTTTTTCAATTTATTCTTCATATTTTTCATATTATACCTTGAACTATGTAATTAGTTTCATTAGCCCAATTTTTTTTTACCTATTTTAATTTAACACCAAAGGTGTAACAAATATGATATGTCTGATATAATTTATTTAGCGTGAAAAACATGGAGTTGCAGAATTATTTTTATCCCTATGAGATTATAAAATCATCATCATCATTTATTAAAACTAAGATTGAGATTATAGTAAATTCATAAAAAAAAAAACTCACACGACGAAGAAGAAGGATATAGAAGAAGATGGAGTTACAAAATTGTTTTTATTCCTATGAATCATTTATGAGATTTTAAATCATCATCATTTATTAGTTTAAAACTAAGGTTGAAATTATAGTAACCTTATATTTAAAAAAAAATATATACACATTTTTTATTAACATTCATTTTTTTGGTAAAGATTACATTTTTTTTGTTAAGAGTACCACTTTTTTTGTTATATTAGAACTGTTTTGGTTAAGATTATCACTCTTTTGGTTAACAGTAGTATTTTTTTGGTTAAGAGTATCACTTTTTTTGTAAACATTATAACTTTTTTTGGTTAATAGTACAACTTTGTTGGTTAATATTACCACTGATTATGAGTACCATTTTTTTTGTTAACAATATCACTGTTTTGGTTAAGAGTACCACTATTTTGGATAATATTATCACTTTTTTGGTAAGCATTACCACTATTTTGGTAAACATTAACACTATTTTGGTTAAGAGTACCACTGTTTTTGTTAAGAATACCACTTTTTTTGTGAACATTACCACTGTTTTGGTTAAGAGTACCATTTTTTTAGTTAATATTACACCTTTTTTGGTTAATATTACAACTTTTTTTAGTTAATAATACCACTTTTTTTGGTTAATATTACCACTATTTTGATTATGAGTACCCCTTTTTTGGTTCATATTACCATTTTTTTGTTTAACAATACCACTGTTTGGTTAAAAGTATCACTTTTTTTGTTAATATTACCACTATTTTGGTTAAGAGTACCACTGTTTTGGATAATATTGCCACTATTTTTGTTAAGATTACCACTCTTTTGGTTAACAGTACCACTGTTTTCGTTAAGAGTACCCTTGTTTTGGATAGTATTACTATTTTTTTTGTTAATCTNTTGTTTAACAATATCACTGTTTGGTTAAAAGTACCACTTTTTTTGTTAATATTACCACTATTTTGGTTAAGAGTACCATTGTTTTGGCTAATATTGCCACTATTTTTGTTAAGATTACCACTCTTTTGGTTAACAGTACCACTGTTTTCGTTAAGAGTACCCTTGTTTTGGATAGTATTACTATTTTTTTTGTTAATCTTACCACTGTTTTGGTTAAGAGTACCATGTTTTGGATAATATTACCATTTTTTTGGTTAAAAGTACCACTTTTTAGGTAAGCATTACCACTATTTTGGTTAAGAGTACTACTATTTTGGTTAATAGTACCACTTGTTTGGTTAATATTACCACTATTTTGATTATGAGTACCATTTTTTTGGTTAATATTACCATTATACCACGGTTTTGGTTAAGAGTACCATATTTTGGATAATATTACCATTTTTTTAGTTAAGAGTACCACTTTTTATGTAAACATTACAACTATTTTGGTTAAGAGTACTACTGTTTTTATTAATAGTACCATTTTTTGTGTTAATATTACCAATATTTTGATTATGAGTACCATTTTTTTGGTTAACATTACCACTATTTTGGTTAAGAGTATCACTGTTTGGATAATATTGCCACTATTTTTGTTAAGATTACCATTATTGTGGTTAATAGTACTACTGTTTTCGTTAAGAGTACCACTTGTTTAGTGNTTTGTAAACATTACAACTATTTTGGTTAAGAGTACTACTTTTTTTATTAATAGTACCATTTTTTGTGTTAATATTACCAATATTTTGATTATGAGTACCATTTTTTTTGTTAACATTACCACTATTTTGGTTAAGAGTATCACTGTTTGGATAATATTGCCACTATTTTTGTTAAGATTACCATTATTGTGGTTAATAGTACTACTGTTTTCGTTAAGAGTACCACTTGTTTAGTGAACATTACCACTGTTTTGGTTAAAACTACCATTTTTTTGGTTAAGATTACAACTTTTTTGGTTAATATTACAACTGTTTTTAGTTAATAGTACAACTTTTTTTATTAATATTACCACTATTTTGATTATGAGTACCATTTTTTTTGTTAATATTATCATTTTTTTAGTTAACAATACCACTGTTTTGGTTAAGAGTAACATTTTTTTGGTTAACATTACCATATTGGTTAACATTACCATATTTTGGATAATATTATCATTTTTGGTTAACGTTACTATAGTTAAGAGTACCACTGTTTTGAATAATATTACCATTTTTTTGGTTAAGCGTACCACTGTTTTGGTTACATTAACACAATTTTGGTTAATTTGGTTAAGAGTGCCACTGTTTGGATAATATTACCACTGTTTGGTTAAGATTAACTGTCACTGTTTTGGTTAAGATTAATATTTTTTTGGTTAAATTATCTCTTTTTTGGATAATATTGCCACTGTTGGTTGACATTATCATTTTTTAGGCTAAGACCACTTTTTGGTTAACATTAATTAGGTTAACATTACCAATCTTTTAGTTAAGATTACATTTTTTTTGTTAAGGTACCACTTTCTTCGTTAAATTACAATTGTAATAATTAACATTTGCAATCTTTTTTTTTTTTTGGTTAAAATTGCACTTTTTTTATTATGAGTACTATTTTTTTTGATTAATATTACTATTTTTTTGGTTNTCATTAACATTTGCAATCTTTTTTTTTTTTTTGGTTAAAATTACACTTTTTTTATTATGAGTACTATTTTTTTTGATTAATATTACTATTTTTTTGGTTAATAATACTACTGATTAAGATTACAAGTCAGTACCACTGTTAATATTACCATTTTTTTGGTTAATATTATCACTTTTTTTTTTCAAAATTACCACTCTTTTGGATCGATCAAGAGCTTTTAGCGATCAAAATTGCGAATCACGACTGATCAAAAGCTGGGTAACGATCAAGATTGGGATCAAGATTCGGATCAAGACTGGGATCAAGGTAGCGATCAAAATTGAGATCGAGATTGGGATTAAGGTAGCGATCAAGATTGGGATGAGATCAAGATTGGGATCAAGTGCAATCACGGTAGCGATCAATCTGTTCAAGTGCAATNAAACTGGGATCAAGGTAGCGATCAAAATTGAGATCGAGATTGGGATTAAGGTAGCGATCAAGATTGGGATCAAGTGCAATCACGGTAGCGATCAATCTGTTCAAGTGCAATTAGCGATCGAGTAGTGATCAAGATCAAGTGATCTGGGATCAAGTACACTATTGCAATCAAGAGTAGCAATCAAAATTAATATATTTATTTAACATAACAAATTAATATTACATTAAAACATTCCATTCATTAACATTCAAATTCAACTTAATTAATATTAAATACATCTAATTTATATCCATAATCATTCAATTAACATTTAATTTATTCAATTAACATCCAATAAAAATTCACTTTATTAAACTAACATTCAATTTCATCTCATTTATATTTAATTTATCAAATTAACTTCCATCTACCATTCAACTCATCAAATTAGATTAACATTCATATCCATCCAATTAACACTTAATTCAACAAATTAACATCTGAAATAAACGTCAATTAATCAAATTCGTCCAATTAACCATCAATTAATCAAATTAACATCTAAAACTATTTAAAAAAAATCAATTTATCAAATCAATTTTTTTTTAAAAAAAAAATTGGCATTAGGCCAATAAATGGATGAATGAAATTTTGACACCACAGTAACCCAATTCCCGCCTAAATCCATTTCTGTTGGTTCTTCGATCAATTAATCAAATTAACATCTAAAACTATTTAAAAAAAATTCAATTTATCAAATCAACTTTTTTTTAAAAAAAAATTGGCATTAGGCCAATAATATATGGACAAATGGATGAATGAAATTTTGACACGATACTAACCCAGTTCCCGCCTAAATCCATTTTTGTTCCTTCTTCGGGAAGCTTAGTAGCTTAGTAGGTTCATCCTCTTTCTTCTTTTCTGCTTGGGTTCATCGTCTTTCTTCTCTTTTGCTTCGGTTCCTCGTTCGTCTGCTTCGTATTTCTTCTCTGCTTTGGTTCCTCGTTCAAGTCTTCTACAGTGGTGCAGCCTCCTCCTCTTCTCTATTATTTGTAATCCCAGCTCATTTATAATGGTAAGTTCTATTTAATCATAGTCTATTAGTTCTATTGTTTAGCACAGAAAAATGAAACTCTTTTTATGGTTAATTGTGGATTTTATATTCAGGGGGAAGAAAAGCGAATCTAATCGGTCAACAAGCTCATGGTTTTTTTATTAGTGATCTAAATACTAAACCAATTTTATTGATCTTATTTGTATGTCATTGATGATGTTATTTGTCCATTGTAGCAAAGATTGTTTGAAGACAATGAACGGAAAGGAAAATAAAAAACTCGGCCATAGGGTAAGGGATATTATGTAATTCTCCACTATGTAAGGGATATGCTGCATATGTGTATGTATAACCATTACACTCACTCGTTCAGTTCATGAAACAACTTGGACTACAATGGAAGAATATGGAAGATTGTGAGAAAGAAAAATATATAGAGATGGCAAAGGCGTCAAAAAAAGAAAAGGAGTTGTGCAAAAAGGAATCTACACCAAAAAAAAAGGTAAATCATAATACTAAATTATTTGAGTAACATGTGTTTATTTTGTGTGTTGTATAATGACAAATGTTTGATGGTACAGTTGAGAACCAAATGTTCACCGGGACTAATGGTGAAAGCAATCGAGAAGTTTAGCGATGAACAAAAAAATGAGGTTGAAGAGATTGGTTTCGGAGGTTTGTTAAGCATCAAATGCAAAATATTGAGGAGAGATTTGTGCGAGTGGGTGGTTGAGCACTTTGACCCTAATTCATGTTTGTTTAATATTCACGAAAAATCCTTAAATTTCTCTCCTGAGGATGTAAAATCTATATTGGGGTTGAGATATGGGGGGATAGATGTGGAGACGAGTGGGCCCTATGAAATAATAAATGGAATCTGTAATTTCATGTTCACTGGAATCAAGGATATTCCAGTGAACTATTTGAATAACAAATTGGGTGAAATGAAGGTGGATTTAGAAGACTTTCGGCGTATCTTTGTCTTATTTTTACTTGGATATCTATTGTGTCCTACAACAAAGACCTCAATTAGTAGCTCATTCCTCCATTCTGTGGTGGAGGTTGGTTCTTTGGAAGCGAAGAACTAGGCCAAGTTGGTGTTTGATGTCCTGATTGAGGGGGTGAAAAAATATAAGACATATGGACAAAACAATATTAGTGGTTGTTTACTAGTTCTCAAGGTAATGTATTGATTACCTAAAAGATCTTCTATTTAGTATTGTTGTTTTTGTTTCAAATTACGTTGAGAGTAGTTGGTTGTTGTAATTTATTCTAATCGAGAGTAGTTGCTTGTTATAGATTTTTTATCGACAGCACCCGACAACCACAGGGGTTTCCCTTGTGCCAATTAAATGTCAATCCATTCCCCGCATTGGAGCATGGGATGATTCAAAAATAAAAAATGGTGTGGTTCTCTTTAAGAAGTTGACAAATATGAAAGAGGTATCTATTGTTATTATTATTAGTTTATAAGTGATGTGTATGTATTTCAATTTCAATTTGATTATTAGAGTGTTAGAGTTATGATTGAGAGTTATTTATGTATGTTGTAGGTTCCAGTTGTAGGAGTAGCCCCCCTCAATGAATAGCCACATGTTCCAGTAATTGTGCAACCACAAGTTCCATGCAAAATTAAGGAGGATCCTAACATAAGGGAGACAGGTGGTGGCCTATCCACAGTATGTGTAATGATGTTGGCTTGTATAAGTGATTGTGAGTATTTCTATTTCTAAGTATGTGTACATGATGATTTGATATTATTTTTTTCAGTCATGGGAAGAAAGATTTTCATCCCTCGAAAAATCAATGGCCAAAATCAAGAATGACCTATTTAGCAAAGTAGATGCCGTGGTTACCATGGTGGAGAAAGTCGTTGATGCATTGAAATCCATGAAGCAAACCATGAATAAATGTGATGGAGAGAATAAAGATATAGACAATGAAGCAATCCATGAAGAAACCTTAAATGAATCCAAGTATGATAATCGGACGTGGATTCCAAATCAAGTGGTGCAAACATCGGATATAAAGTCTATGAAACATACACCGCGGCAACATTCAAATGTCATTGTAAACACATCTCACCTTCAACCGACTTCACACTCATGCACCCAAAAAAATTACAGCCCAAATCTGCAACAAAAGTATAGTGCAAAGGTGCCGAGAAGAAACTTTAAGCTGAAGCCAAGTAAATACTTGAAATCACCGTATGATATTTTCAAGGTATGATAGTCATTATAAAATCCATATTTTTAGTAATAAAAATATATATTCCAAATCTCTAATCTTGTTTGTGTAAGCAGCAACTTTATTTGAAGAAGTATGAAAATACTATCTTGAAGAAGCAAACGACAGATATAGTGGCGGTATAACACGTCAAACCTAATTGTGGTTTTACTTTATTACCAGATTAATCGATAATGTATTATAATACTGCTCTATGTGTGTTATCACAGTTGGACAATAATGGAACCTTGTTTGACATGGAGATGGAGGAAGCTGGAAAGGTCATGGAGGAAAGTGGAAAGAAGATGGAGGAAGCTGTAAAGATGGGTGATGAAGATGAGGTGAATGCAAACAAGGATGAAGAAGAACAGTTGGAGGTAATTGGAAATAATGAAGAAGATAAGATCAAAGCAAATAAGGATGAAAATGACCAGATGGAGGCAACTGGAAATAAGGATGAAGAGGTGGAGATAGAGGAAGATGGAAACAATGTAGAAGATGACAAAGCTAGAAATAAGGATGAAGAGGAGGTGAATGCAAATAAAGATGAAGAGGAGAAGATGGAGGAAGTTGTAAATACGTATGAGGCTGGTGTTGATGTATATATGGTTGAAAAAATAACAAAGGATGATGAGAAGGCCGAAGTGAAAAAACAAAAAAGTGTAGAAGAAATAACAACATTTCACATTCCCTCAAATATAACCGTTCACGAGGTTTAATTTCGTACTTCACATTTAATGGTTGTTTAAACAAATTTAATATCGTACTCCACATTAAATGGTTGTTTAAACAAATATCTGTATTGATTTTATTTAAACAATTGTGCCACATTTAATAATACTCTTCATCATATTTAATAGGCAGATTTCAGATTCCACCAGTTTGTGGACCCCGTCAAATGGGGATTATCCACACGTTTATGAACTTAGTGATTATGATAAAATGTGTGTCTTAGATTACATATTTGACAACACACTTGACATGAGGTATTTAAACTATATACCAATTCTCACATGTTATTCTTATATATTGTGGGAGCATCACCAATTAATCCATTTTTTTTCATGAAACTTAGAGACACTGGTGAGATTTGAGACATGTTTGGGCAACAGATATTCATTTATTGAATCTCTACAACCAAGAAAATGGTTGTTAGACATTGTGAGTTAAAAATGGACATCTTTATTTATTTATTGTGTTTTCCACTCATTGACCAAGCATTGATTTTGTACATTTTCATTTGAAGATAATAGATTTGACATCTTGTATTATTCCGGATGATGTAAAGTTTAATCCTTTTACAAAAAGGTCAAGGTGGTATCTACCCACATGGTTTGCGATAATGTGTTTTATTTGACTGTGTTAATGTTGTTTATTTGACTTTTACAAAAAGGTTAAGATCCTCGATTAATTCCGGGGATCCAGTCGTCTGTAATTTAGTCTGTAATTTAGCCCCTCCATAATGTAACCCCAAGATCCACTCAACATCCACTGGAGTAAAAATGAAAGATTGGTTGTACACGTTCAGACTATGTGTATCGGGGTCAAATTTGCTCAATATCCATTTACATAAACCCCTTTTGAACCAATGGATTGTCAGACTTAATAAACCCCCCCATCCCATTTCCTTAACACCTTCTTTTTGACTATCACTAAATGCTTCAATTGTTTTAGCCAATATTGAAGACGAGCATCGAGTTTGAAGAACATCCTAAAAAATGTTTTACAAGTTTAAGTTAGTGAAAAAAAATATTGAAATAGTTGAAAGTTTAAGATTGTCAGTAACCTTTTTAGTTTTTTGGCGTTTTATAAGCTCTGGCTTTTCTTGTGCTTTTCCTACCCTCTTCTTCGCCTTGTAACATGCACTTACAGATGTTAACACAATAAAATATAAATGAATTTTTTAAAAAAATTACGATGCAGTGATACTTACATTTTAATAGTTCAATTGATTGTGTACAAACTTGATGACCTGCCAAATGTTGTGGGTTTATAAAATGTTAGAGGTTTCATGACAAATGTAACTAGTGAGCAAAAAACATTAATACAATTTATAAAAGAAAAAAGAAAAAGCTAATATCACCCTAAGACATGCTATTATAATTGCGTGTTTTTGAACGCTACTATGTTTAACCACTAAACTACAAACACATAGTTTGCATACATGCAAAAAAAATTAATGTATTATTCTGTAAACCTACTAACAACAATGTATGTTATTGGAAAAAAAAAACCAATGACTAATGTACATGGAGAGGGAAAAAAATATGAGGGGCAAGTAGGATAAAAGATAAAGGCTTCAATGAAAGCTCATTGCTTGGTGGAGATGAATAGACTTACAAATCTGATTGATTGCATCTAATATGTGTCAGTGTAAATCAATCTAATAGTTTTAATTTATACTATATATACCGGTGGTTGTTTCATATAATGAGAAAAAAAGATAAATTTGTGTTATTAGTAGAACAAGGTTTGGTGTGTTCTCTCCATTGTTCTTTGTTATTGGTAGAACAATGTTGTGTGGACTGCGTGAGTGCTACATTAATGGGTTAGTGTAAGTACATGTAAATGATGCTATTTGATGAAAATGTTTCGAGTCAATGTGTATTAGGGGTGCAACTTGGGTTGGGCAACCAAATTTCAACCCGAGCCCAACCCGAAAAAATTAGGGCTTGGGTAAGGATTTTTTCATACTTGGGTTGGGCTTGGGTCAAAAAACTCTAACCCAAATTCAATTTGGGTTGGGCTCGGGTTAAGGCCTCGTGAGCCCGAGTTCAAATCGAACCCGACAAATTAAAAACAAAAAAAATTATATATATAAAGCATTATCACTAGTTTTTCATTTTTGTTCCATCGTTCTTTGTCTCTCTCATTAAAAACTTGGTAGAAGTTATTGGTTGTTAATTTAGGTGAATACTATGTAATATATGTATTATGTTTAGAACAACAAGCCTATTTTGAGCTCTACCCGAATTGAACTCGTAAAGTAACCTGAAATCAGCCCAAAATCATCAACCTGAATTCAACCCGAGCCCGCCCGAATTAAACTCGTGCAGTGTTCGGGTTGAGTTTCCCAACCCGAGGTAGGGTTAGGGTTAAAGATTATATACCTAGGGTTGATTGACCAACCCGCCCGAATTGCACCCCTAATGTGTATGAATATTTGTGTCTGTTGGTGTTTGTGTACGCGCTAATTAAAAAAATAGCAATCAATTGAAAATTTTTAAATGTAATAATTCAAAATGCAACTTCAATACCATATATAAACCTAATTTTATAGCTACTGTATCACAAAAGCATAAAAACTCATGAAAAAGTATAACTCAATCAAATTTAACCACCAATCAAACACTAATGATGAAAATGTTTCGACTGTGTATTTAAAAAGTTAGACTAATGTTGAATATTGTATCTAGTGAGTATTGAAAATGTAATATTGAGATATCAAGATTAGTTGCGAAGTTGCAATATACCTATTTGTGTAAAACTACAATATTAGCTCCTCTCTACGTCTAAAGCTGTAAAAAACCAAAAAAAAATAATAATATGAATGAACAAATTAATTACCGACAAATCATAACAAAAATTTACCATATTGAAAATATACACACATACCAAAAAGAGCGACCTTGAAGTGAAATCATGCGACATTACCATTTTTTTTGTTAAGAGTATCACTTTTTTGGTTAACATTACCATTTTTTTTGGTAAGATTACCACCTTTTTGCCCTCTTGTACCATTTTTTTGGGGTAAAGATTACCATTTTTTTAGTTAAGAGTACCACTTTTTTTTGGATAACATCACCACTTGTTTGGTTAAGATTACCACTTTTTTAGTTAAAAAAATTGTATTGTATAATTTGCTTGAACAATTAACATAAAAGATTAACAATAATTTGCTCGAACAGAATGTATTCATCTACGAGATGATTAGGCTCAAGAAACTGTCTACAGTAAAAAAAAATATATCTAACCCTATAAATATGATTATAAGGATCAAAATGGAGAAATAATAAACAAACATTAGTTTTAAAAGAAACATAATCAATAACCGAAAAGCCAAAAATGAAAAATAATCCAAAAACGCATACTATATCAAATCTATGGCATAAGTAGTGAGAATAACCCAGATCAGGATATGATTATACAATGAAAAGAAGATTAAACAACATAAATTAAAAAGAAACTGTAAAAAAGTACCTCAGAAACAAGATAAAAAAAAAAAAAGGAAGCAGAGGAGAGTTTCGAAGAGAGAAGGGTGGAAGATTGTTGTCAATTCGTGTGTGCTGCGAGAAAGAGAAAGGGAAAGATAGGAGAGAGACGGAGAGAGAGAGAGTCTCAGGCATGGAGTTGGGCAAGGGTCTGAGAAGAGAGAGAAGTGAAGTGAAGAGTTGGTTTCTTGGGGGACGTGTATAGCGTGTTGGGGAAGCCTCCGAAAAAATAGAAATTTGAAACAATTATTTAAAACTTTTTGAATAATCGTTTAATAAAAAAGTGTTACAGTAAAAAAAAATTCATAACATATTTAACTAAAAAAATATCTATAAAATCCTAGCATAAAACAAATAAAAATAAATAAATTTTAAACATACCTGACCAAAAATAATAAAATGGTAAATGTACCTAATATTATCTAAAAATTGGTGACCTTACCCTGTAATAATTGTAATATTAACTAAAAAATAGTAATCTTACCCACAAAATTTGCTAAACCTAACCCCAATTTGTGTTATCCTTTTTCAAAATAATGGTAATCTTTTTTTTAAAAATTGTAATTTTACACAAAAGTAGTAAAATTATCCCCATAAATTGCAAATAAATATTAACCAAAATGTGGTACACTTATCCTAAAAGTGGTAACCTTACTCACTAGATCTGGTAAATTTTTCCAAAAAAATAAACATAATAATAAATTAACATTCGATCTCATGAATATAATAAAATACATTAGAAGTTGAATCTATCGACACTTATATTTCGTATGACTATGAAAAGTATACAAAATGAGATTTAATTTAATCAAATTAACAATCAATTATGAGATGTAAACAAAATATGTTTTGTAATCAAATTAACATTCAATTATGTGTTCTTCTATCTTTACCAAATAAGTGGTAAACATACCCCAAGTTATAATATTAACCAAAAATTAGTGACTTTGTTACCTTAATAATTGTAATATTAACCAAAAGAGTGATAATCTTACCCCAAATATGTGCTAAACTTATTACTCAAACTTTGAAAGAACGATAATGGAGAAAATGTTGAATGAATTTTAATTTTTTAATTCTGTGAAGTCAAAAAGTGGGAAATTGAATATAGTAAAACACATAGGAAGTTGAATGTGATTCCCCACCCCCAAAACATACATCATCCAATTAATAGACATTTAGCTTCAACACATTCACTAAATTGCTATTTAAATTAATGGACTATAAGTATACAAAATGAGATTTAATTTCGAAATATTGAAATAATATTTATTTAAATTAAAACTAAATTTCTATTTAATTTAATATCAAATCAAGAGTAATTTTAGATTATATTATATCCAACTAAAATTTAGTTATATTAAATAGAATACTAAATTTTTATTCATCTAACTTTTAAACTTTATTAAAGTCCATTTTGTATACAAAAATCCATAATAAATTAAAAAGTTATGTATGACATAATTTTTAAATTAACATGTTATGAACATAAGAATACAATGATTATAATATACTGCACATCTTTGAACATCAGACAAAATTTGCAATCCGCCCAAGATGTTCTAATTTTGACATAATAGTTGTAAAAAAAAAATATTTTTTAAGTAGGTAATATAATTTTTGTGTAATAAATGGCATTTAATTGTGAAGTAAATGTAAAACCACTGTTCTAACTACTATGATTTTCTTAACACAATAACAAACTGAAGTCAATCACCAATTATAGCATGCGTTTCTTCATCACTCTTAAAATCTCCATTATTTCATCACCCATCTAACTTCAATCCAACATATTTAACGATCTTTTCTTGATCATCCATGCAATTAAGTGGAATGCAAGGTATTGAAAGATTCAAATCAAACAAGGTAAGTATTTAATGATCTTTTCTCCATAGATGTTTGTTATTAGTTGTGTTATGTCCACAACTCTTATCTTCTTATTTTGATAGGCAGAAATAGTAGTCATTTCTTCAACATGAGATTGTTAATTTTTTTTGCTTAGGTATAATCGAAACAAATGGAAAAAGGAAAGCAAGTTCTTATAGACTTAAATAGTGATATAGCAGATGACATATTGCATGATTTTGAAAATGATGAATATCAGCACATGGACTTCCATCAGAAAAGCAAGGATGAGTTAGCATCCAATGAAGCCATTGCAAGCAAGGACGAGTTAACATCAATTGAAGACATTGCAATGAGGGAAGATTTAACATCTACAGAAGTCCTTGCAATGACATTTATATCACATGAAGATGCCGGACAATTTTATAACACATATGGTAGATATGCGGGTTTTAGTGTTCGTAAGGATGACCTAAAGCATGACAAGAATAACATGCCAATTTCAAGACGGTGGGTTTGTTCCAGAAAAGGGTATCGGTCGGCAAAGAATGCAGAACGCGTAGAGCGATCAAGGGAATCTCGAGGGTTAACACGACTTGGATGCAAGACAACATTTCGAGTGAAGTTTGATAGGAAGACACCAAAATGGGTTGTAAGAGAGTTTGTAATGGACCACAACCATGAATTGGTTTCACAACGTGGTGTTCCATTTCTCCGATCACACAGGCGTGTCAAGAGCCCCAACAGAGCACAAGCTATATCATTGCATAATGTTGGTATGCGTACAAGTCATATTAGAGATTTCATGTTGCAACAATCTAGAGGATATCAAAATGTTGGGTTTACCACAAAGGATCTCTACAATGACATGACATCCTACCATAGAGAAGAGTTTGAGAGACGGTGATGCAGAGGGCGCATTAGCCTACTTGAGCGCGAAGGAAGAGTTGGACCCGCAATTCTATTTCAAGAATTCTGTCACCGATGACAATTCGTTGAATTGCTTGTTTTGGGCTGATTTGACATCTCGACTAGATTACAAGTGCTTTGGTGAGGTGGTGACGTTTGATACTACATATCGAATGAATGCCTATAAGAAGCCATTTGTGATATTTGTCAGTGTCAACCACCACAACACTACAACTATCTTTGGGTGCGCATTACTTTCAGATGAGACGATTGATACATATGTGTGGGTATTGAATACCTTTCTTCATGCAATGGAAAACAAGATGCTTGTATCTGTTATTATGGATGGAGATAAAGCAATGGCTGATGCAATTGAAAGAGTATTTCCTCAAGCGACGCATCGCTTATGTAGATGGCATTTGTCAAGAAATGCCTTCACAAATATATATGCTGAAAATTTTGTCAATGCATTTCAGAGGTGCATGTGTGCTCGATTCACTCCGGAAGAATTTGAAAATGAGTGGAAATCAATGGTCGAATCATTTGGACTGGAGAGAAAAAATTGGATAGCGAAAGTTTATGCAAAGCGATTCAAATGGTCCGAAGCGTACTTGCGAGGAAATTTTTTGTCGGCTTAAAAAGCACGCAATGATCGGAGAGTATGAATGCCTACCTAAAACGCTTTCTAAAAATAAGTCAACAATTATTCGAGTTTGTTAGGCATTATGATAGGGGCTTGGCAAGGATCAGGGAGTGTGAGGCCAATGATGACTTTGAGTCGGAACATTCGAGGCCAGTGATGCAACCTGCACTAAGATGCTTAGAGGAGCATGCTACTGCTCTATATACCAGAAAGATTTTCTTCAAGGTCCGTGAAAAGATACGAGAAAAAGCGGTATTTTTTGTAGTGGATAAGATCGAGATTGAAAGTCATCGGAGTTACTATTTGTCTCGATTCACAAAACCAGAATCACAGTGGATTGTGCGATATTATCCTCAAATTGATGCGTTTAAATGCAATTGCATGAAATTTGAGTCTTTTGGGATTTCATGCCCTCACATGATCGCGGTCATGAAGTATGAGCACATACAAGAGTTTCCTTATACCATTGTGATGGACAGGTGGATCATTAAAGCAAAATCTAGGTATAAATGTGCACATGAATGTGGTAACGTGCAGCCGAATGTGTCAATTCCTACGCGTTATGCTGGACTTATGTCAATGTGCAGCCAAATGTGTTATTACGGTTCACATTCGCTCTCGGACTCAAATGACCTGAGGAGTATGGTGCAACAAAGAACTTCTCTTCTAAAAGTTCGTCATGAGTCACTTGGCAAACACGATGCAAATGTGACGATTACACAATTCTGTATGAATGATCCAAAGATTGTGAAAACCAAAGGTAACCATAGTCGCGCACAAAAGAATATTCCAATCAACCCGCGAAGGTGTAGTAAATGCAGGGGCACTGGCCATACTGTTAGAAAATGTCCACTATTGACGTCTCAATCCAATGATCCATTCGAGGATATGGCCATTTCACAACCAATTGGATCACAGCCACCATAGGACATTCCTTTTTCACAACATAGTGGATCAGACCAACCACCCCACATGTCTTTTTCACAACATGGTGGATCGCAACAATATATGCCATCATTGAAAGAGGATGACCGTTGCATTCCTTTTGTCAACGAGGGTATCCTCAACTATAAGTTCATATAATACTCTTTGGATGTTTATATATTTTTTTTCATATGTACTCATTCCTTGTTATTTTAAGATGGGATATCAAGCTTTGATTCTACCATTCAATCACAGTACATCAACACTAGTTTCAATGGAGGTAATTACAAAAATTACAAATTTTATCTCACAAATTTTGTTTTTCCACCATTGTCATCTAACCATCAATTTATGCTATCATAGTGGGCACCAAGATCATGGAGCTAGATGGGTTGAAGAAATTTTAATTTTTTTGCAACTTTGAATGAAAAGGTTTGATTTACATTCTCCATTCCAAGTTTTTTTTTTCGCTTTTTTGGACGAAGAAGAGGGCAGGAAAAACATATTATGAGTTGAGTATTGCTTGTTAAAACATATTTCCCTCTTCGCTTTTTTGTTGCTTTGGTGAGTATTGCTTGTTAATTTTTACTATTATGAGTTATTATAACAGTCTAAACCATAGCCATGATTTTTCATGCCCCAATGCCGAACGAAATATGTTTTATTGTGCATTCCCACAACTTTTTAGTTGTAACATTATCACTTTTATTTGGTAAGATTACCAATTATTTGAGGTAAGATTACCTCTTTTGAGGGAAAGATTATCATTGTTTTGGTTAACATTATCATTTTTATTAAGAGTACCATTTTTTTTTTTGTTAATATTTCTATTTTTTTGGTTAAGAGTACCACTTTTTTTTGTTAATGTTACCATTTTTCTGGTTAACATTACCACTGATTAAGAGTATCATTTTTTTATTTAACATTACCACTATTTTGGTTAAAAGTACCACTTTTTTTGTTAATATTATCATTTTTTTAGTTAAGAATACCACTTTTTTAGTTAACATTACCATTAGTTAAAAGTACCATTTTTTTGTTAACATTACCTCTGTTTTGGTTAAGAGTATCACTTTTATTGATAACATTACCATTTTTTTGGTTAAGAGTATAACTTTTTTGATTAACATTACCACTGTTTAAGTTAAGATTACAACCTTTTTGGTTTTCATTACCACTATTTTGTTTAACATTACCATTTATTAGGTTAAGTGTATCACTATTTTTTGGTTAAGAGTACCACTTTTTTGGTTAAGAGTACCACTGTTTTGGTTAACATTACCATTGATTAGGTTAGCACTACCACTTTTTTGGTTAATATTGTTTTGGTTAGCATTACCATGGATTTTTTGTTGAGAGTACCACTTTTTTGGTTAACATTACCACTTTTTGGGGTGGTTAAGATTACAACATTTTTGTGTGTAACATTATCACTTGTATTTGATAAGAATACCACCTTTTTCTATAAGATTACCCATTATTTGAAGCAAGATTATCACTTTTTTGGGTAATATCATCATTTTTTAGGGAGGATTACCACTTTTGAGGAACATATTACTACAGACACTGTTTTTACCAAAATAAAAAAGTAACTGTTTATAGAAAACAAAACCAAAAATAACTGTTACAAAAAAATAGATTTTCTGTTTTTGTAACGGATTTTCTGTTGCAAATTCTGAGACAAAAACCAGATAAAACTGGTACATTTTCCTGAACCAGCTGAAAATACGCCAAGTAGTAACTCTTCAGCTTCCACCCTCCAAATCCAGCAGGATATTGACAGCTCAGAATCAGCCCACACCACAGCTTTGCAGCATCAGAGGCTCTGCAAAAACAGCTCAACACTCCAAGACCAGCCCAGCAATCAGCAACGCTAGCTCAGTAACTCAACAGCTCCAGGATACTAAGCCCAATAGCAATAGCTCAACAGCAACAGGATACCAACTCCAGTTCACTGCATACAACACCCTAGCAAACACTTATTCAACCTTTATCATCAAATACCATAGAAGTCTTAGTGCACAAAATACGAAGACCTCGTTGATCCTGCAGCCTCTGCCTGACAACACTGGAAGCTGGCCACTTATAGAAAATTCAATAAACTGTATAATTCATGATCCAAAGTAAACTGTATTCTCAGCCTGAAACTGTATAATCAGCTTGAAAATTCATTAAATTGGAAAATCAGCTTCTCTATCAACATGATCCAAAGTAAACTGTAATTTGCTCACCAAAAATTGAATTTGTTCCAAAAGACACAACAAATGTCAAGCACAACCCATAAAGCCCTCAACAGTCCTGACTAAAAAAAAATTACATAATTCCAAACAAGAACATTAATGACAATTTGTTCCTTGTTTCAGTCTCACTGCTAGACACCATGGTGACAACACCAAGCACCAGAAATAAACTATAATGAGAAGATCAACCTCGGCGTTTAAAATTGAATTCTTTACATGATCCTTTAAAAGACTGGACCGTTCTTTGTCTCTCTCAATACTCCTCAAATCCACCATAATCCGCAAAACAAAAGGGTTGAAAATAATAACACGGGTATTATATACAACAAAGGAAACAATACGGCACAATCACATTAATTCCTTGTACATTGTAGGATATTTCCTCATCATCACAAAGTGAAAAATAGATAATATTATCACCACCTTTCACTGAATAATAAGAAATGTCTTTAGTGAATAATGCACAAAAACTGAGAGAGAGAGAGAGAGAGAGATGAAAATCCGTATGCATATATTTGGTTCATCATATTTCACTACTGCTACTTCAACTATTGTATCAACAACCAACAACTACAATTACATATAATTCTCACTGCCTAGCTATTTCTTTGCTTTCTATAAAAAAAGACTCAATTCTATCCCACCTACTATCTATTTTATCCAACCTACTATCAATTTTATCCAACCTACTATCAATCACCTTGAGAGACTCCTTTATTTCATTTTGAGCANTCTATCCCACCTACTATCTATTTTATCCAACCTACTATCAATCACCTTGAGAGACTCCTTTAATGCATTTTGAGTATTTCCAAATTCCTCCATCATTCTTCCCATTCGTATCATCACAGATGCATATATAGACAATCGTTCATCCAATGAAGGAAGACCACTTGTGGAAGAATTTGGGACAGTTTGGGCTGCAATATTATCCTCAGGTGCAACTTCATTCTGGATTTCAACTTGTGGCTGTTGTGGNGAGACAGCTTGGGCTGCAATATTATCCTCAGGTGCAGCTTCATTCTGGATTTCAACTTGTGGCTGAGTTTTCTTATTCTTCTCTTTCCCCAAACTCTGTTGTGGCTGAGTTTTCTTATTCTTCCCTTGTCCCAAACTCTTTTTTATTGTCCCACCATTAATTGGATTCATGGGAGTAGAATAAGCATCGCTTGAGTGACAACTCCACAATCCTCCATAATCTTTGAAATTAAANCAATTAATTAGATTCATGGAGTAGAATAAGCATCACTTGAGTGAATCACAACTCCACAATCCTCCATAATCTTTGAAATCAAAATTGAAAATGAGAGACATTTCCGACTATCATTCGTACCGTGTGCTGAAATAATTTCATTAATTATTAAACAAGGTAGATCTATACTCATACCCGTTCCAATGGCATACAGGAGATAAGCTCGATCAAGTCCAAAATCAGCATTATGTGCAATTGGACGAATATTGTACNCATGTGCTGAAATAATTTCATCAATTATCAAACAAGGTAGATCTATACTCATACCCGTTCCAATGGCATACAGGAGATAAGCTCGATCAAGTCCAAAATCAGCATTATGTGCAATTGGACGAATATTGTACCCCACTATAAGGTTTAAAATCCTATATTTAGGAGTCAGGTGTTGCT